>JAGXCT010034767.1:0-13062 GCA_022495035.1 Philopotamus ludificatus
ATAGGGGGGTTCGACGTTATATGAAAAAACCGCCGCAAACGTTATAGGGGGGAACATTATATGATAGGACGTTATAGGGGGGTTTACTGTAATATATTTCAAAAACCTTGTTTTTCATTTTTACTGTTATGAATCACCCAACTTAACAAAGATAAGAGTTCCGGTTAGTTTAAGATTTTTTTAAACGGTTAATAAAATGCATTTACGTCATTTTGTACTATATTAATTCCGTAAAGGCAATACTGCGATTAAAGCAAGCAAAAACATTAGCAATGTATATGGAGAAGGCTTTCTTAAGTTTGACTGATACAAAAGTGATTCACAAGCTTTGAACTCTAATCACCCCAAATTTAAAATCATAATTGACACCGATCCACATAAAAAAACAAATAAGATCTCAGAGAAAATAAGAGCCATCGACTAATCAAACCGCATTGAGATATTAGCTGCTAATTTATTGAACTGTGATACAACATATGTTGCTTTGAAAATATTAATATATACGAGAATTGATAAACAGAAAAAGGATAGTGTTTTTCACGATTTGGGATGCTATAAAGCCCCCACTATATTCTTCAGACAATGCTTCATCTGATTAGTATTAATTCTGATTACTATAAAAAATGAAAGTTAAGAGAGTTTAACTCCAAAGGGATTATAAATTTGATAGAAAAATGTGAGAGTGTCTTAAGAACCAATGGAGATTATTAAATTGATTAAATAAATAATTAAAAAATAATGTTTTCATATCAAACCAATCCAACACTTCTGTTAAAGTTTAAATTGTATGTTTATAATAGTCATGGTTTAAATTATATTTTGGACAAATCGTCTACTTGACTTTTTGCTTATCTCGCTGGCCAACTAATTCGGTCACAAATTTTCAACTATTCAGCAGGTCCTCGGACGTCTCTTGGGGTCTTTTATATCTTAAAGCGCCTTGATAAATCTATCTCAGGATTGAAACGAATTACATTATCGATTTTATACTCTAGTGGATATTACACTGTGACCTAACAATGAGAATATCGCAATATTTTTTACATATATTGTACATGGACTTATGTAAAATAAAAATAAGAAGAGTTGTGGAATCCATTCATCATTTCCCGGTTTAAAAATCCAACTTGACGGAAGTAGCATTACATGCTAGTGCACTCGAAAGTTGCAAATCATAAAGGCACTCTATTGTACTCAAGTACTGTCGTGACCGAGATAGCTCGAGTTTTTGTAAAACAATGAAAACGCATAGATATTTGCCATACAACGGGTACGTTTTTATAATAAAATATTACAAAAAAATATATCAGCGAAACGAAATTGAATTCTGTATTGCAAATATGAATGGAAAATTGTGTTGAATTTTATAATATCATAAAAGTATGTATATAAAATTATATGCGTAAATTTCTGAGAGCGAGAGTGTATAAAAGAAAATGATGAAAAATCTTTTGTGTTGAGCATCCCATAAATAATATGCAATATAGTATATTTTTTTTATTATAATAAAATCAAATATCACAATGTGTGTGGATCATCATATAATTGAATTGATTTTTTTGCAGACATTTACAGACTTCGCTGTCGAAAAATATTAATCATTTATATATCGGTCTCTATTCGGGAAAACATAAAAATCACATGAATATCAATTCCATTTTAAAGACGTCGTTAAATATCAAAAGCCCAAAATCTCCGTGGACGGTTTGAATATTTTATGTTACAATTTTTATCATATACTTTTATTTTAAATGCATTTAACTTTTTTAAATATTAATATATTTTCAATAATATTAATACTTTTGAAACCCACTTTTAGATGTAATTTTTCCTCAATGTTGCTAGACGAATCGTTGCGGAAACGAATCTTTGAGGAGAATTGGCGTTAACATATAATGTTAATGTCAATCCTGTCAAATTTTCCCTCCGAACCTACGTTCAAATCTTAAGAACAAGCTACTAACAATTATTTGCCTATAGTTTTAATTTTTTAAACTAGCTGTGCTTATTGGGAACCCCATGTTTTTGATTTTTATCAAATAACTCTTATAATATAAATCAAACACGTCACAAACTTTTTGTATTTGTCTATAATATAAATATTATAAATATTTATTGTCTTATATTGTCTAGAATTGCGAAAAATTAAATAAAAACAACAATATTCACTTATTTTGCCATGCGCGCGATGTTTTTTCTCGCACGCATCTGGTATAATGTGCCAAATACAAATGAAACATGCGAGTGATACTAGATCAGTTTGCGAAAATAATGCTGAGAGCGTGTCATATTGATTAATTAAAAAATCCAAAATATCGATCTATTTATGCATATCATGATTATTTTTATGCTTAGAAAAAAAATTGATGAAGAATTCATCAATATCTTGACTTGAAATGCTTAGAGTGCCTGAGATACCCCGTTCGGACGATGTGGTTGTTTTCGAGCCGCGTGACGGATGGGTACGAATTGTTAAACCCCATCTCATAGACCTTTTGTTAACACAGCTCAGCAATGTTTGAAGTTCCTCGGCACTTTCCGCTGGTATATCCGTGTCATCCGTAAAACGGATGTTGTGATTTGTTTCTTCTCCAATTCGCAATTCAACCAGACAGTCTTGCATGGCTTCATTGAACACTACACCTAGGCCTCGTATAACACGGTTATATGGTTCCACAAAAACACCGTGTAATACAAATCCATGTTATACGAGGTTTGAAATTCATATAAAATTAGGGTTTGCGTCCAAAAAAAAATATCAAAGTTAGTTAATTTCATTTATTTTTTTAAATAAATAATCGAAACAATATACATTTACGTATTTATTAAAAAAAAAATTAACAACATATAATAGATCAGTCATTCAACATCGCTTACATATCACTTACAATTCCATATGTTCGACTATTTTTCGAGATTGGTTGTGAGTTTTCATCGTCAGAGGATTCCGGAGTTACTGAGTTTTACCTTTTAAAAATTCATAATAAAGCCATTGTCTGCGTTTAGTATAAATCGTTATAAAAGGGGACCCGTCTGTTGCCATTCCCTCTTTGGAACTTCAAACTTCTTACCGGTATAGGATCATTTCTATAAAATGTTCCTATTATCGTAATCTAGTATCATTTTTTTGTATTAAATTTGAATCGCTACTATTTACTTCGCTGCAGCTGCTTTCCGAGTCATTAATTTAATGCGGCTCAGCTAACATTTAATGAAAATCCTTCTTCATTTCAACGTGCGATCCTCAATATGTCTTCTATTATCTTGAATATCGCTATCTGTCATAGTCTCCTTCTCCACCAACACCACGACAAATGTTAGTGTCTCTTGGTATTCAACTTCTAGTGGTGATACAACATTTTCAGCAAGTACTACTTCCACAGGGACACAGCTTTTTCCAAAAAGAATTAATGAATAATAATAATAAATAATAATTAATAATAGATTAGGTTAGATTAGGTTAGGTTAGGTTAGGTTAGGTTAGGTTAGGTTAGGTTAGGTTAGGTTAGGTTAGGTTAGGTTAGGTTAGGTTAGGTTAGGTTAGGTTAGGTTAGGTTAGGTAAGGTTAGGTTAGGTTAGGTTAAGTTAGGTTAGGTTAGCTATAAGAACACAAAAAAAAATAAGAATAAATAATAATAAAATGAGAATGAATAAGAAAAAAATAAGAATAAAAAAGAAAAAAATAAGGATAAATAAGAATAAATAATAATAAAATAAGAAAAAATAAGAAAATATAAGAAGAAATAAGAAAAAATAAGAATCAATAAGAAGAAATAAGAAAAAATAAGAAAAATATAAGAAAAAATAAGAAAAAATAAGAATAAATAAGAATAAATAAGAAAAAAATAATAATGAAAATAATAAAATAAGAAAAAATATGAATTAATAAGAAGAAATAGGAAAAATATAAGAATAATCCCGTTTTGTCCGCTTTGAATATCTTGTCCCGGTGTGTAGCCTTTATTTTTTATAATATCGGCAAATTCTGGAATAATTCTTTTTTGCAGATTCTATATCGGCCGACGCAATTTCTCCAGGAGTTTTCACAATTAATAATGCCGTGTTATGTAAAATCGTGTTATATAAAACCATGTTATACGAGGCCTGGGTGTATTTCTGAATTTATTGAATAGCATCGGTGAAAACAAACATCCTTGCAGCATACCGAAAAAGATTTTCTTATATAATGTCGGCCATATTTGACGTATCTTAGTGATTCTATTGATTTCTGAAATTCCACACAATCGAAGTGTTTTATTAACCTGCCTATTAGAGACCCCAAGTTTTTGATTTTTCTTCTATAATTCTTTTAATATAAATACACAAACTTTTTGTATTTGTCTAAATAATAAATATTATAAATAATCACTGCTCTTCATTGTCTGAAATTGCGGTAAAAAATAAAAACAATATTTGCTTTTGTTTGAAATGCTTGGGATATATTTTCTATTACAAAAAGAGACCCCTTCGGACGACGCGGTTGTTTACGAGCCACCGTGACGGATTGGTAAAAATAAATAAAGAAAATATATACATTTTTCGTTAGACGAGTTAGACGTTCAAGCAGATGAGAGCTTTTTTTGTTACAAATCCATTTCGAATATCCATTTACACTCTCGCACATGAATTGACGACAAGAATTCTTAACTCGTCAGACATACGAATAATAAGTCATTGCAATCCATAGGTTTTTGTTATCCAGTGGGTTGAATGTGGATTGTAATCAATTATGCGAGATTTTACCAATTTCGTAAATACTATTCCAGAAAATTATCATTTCTGTATCTTCAATTAATATTTTATTTGTCTACTGGAAATACATATACTTCTGATAATTTGTTATCTTTGCCCTTTTTAACTGCTTTTTTGTATTCAGATAGTATACTCGGTTCTTTCTTGTATTAATTACCATCATCTAGCATAGCGTTTAATACTTTGTGTATGTGAAAAAGGTCATACAGTTTATCGAAATTTTTACTCGTGTAATATATTACTAGTGTAATATAAATGTTATGAAATGAAAAAAATGGAATATGTTTAGTTATTTGAAAATCTGATCATGATCGTGTGCGATATAAAAACTATTCTTTTCAAAAAATCATAAATATAAAGTTAAACGAAAAAGTTAGACATTTTATTTATTCGCGGATTTTTACTGCCCAATTCCGCGAATATTACACAACATCAAACAAAATATTACATAACATAAAATTCCAAGTCCAAAAACCGAGTGATAAATTAACATATCAGTCGTTATGCAATTGTTAGTGGATATTTTGCATATCGATTTTTAAACGGAAAACAACAATGAATGATATTTGATTAGAGCTCAAAAACAATTGCTCGTGACAAATGTCAGTTAAAATTTGCATAATGTATACAGACATCAAATCATAATAAAGAAAATTAATTGCGAAATGGATATCGATAAGAAACGCAAATATTTTTATTTGACGTGTTCATCCTTGAGTCGATCGAACGTCGATAACCTGTTCGAATTTTCGCGTATGTTAATATCTTACGCAATACTCACAACTAATGAGATGCGATTTAATTATGGCAATAATTCATTTTAATATTTTGACCAGCGTTTATATTGCAAATTTTAATATCACAAAACGTAAATTAATGAGAGCAACCAGCGTTTTATTACCCGTGTATTTCCGGAGACTACTTCCGGTAGTTTCGGATAGAATGCAAAGAATTCCCCATATCCCAAAATGTGGTTAGTTACTTTACGATATTTTTTACCGTTTTCATTAATAAAAATATTTTATAGTGCAGATTCATATCGTTTAATGATCAAGATAAAAAAGTATGAATTAATTCTGCGGTTTTTGATAAAAATAGAAATAACCCACATGTTTTCGTAATGTATTTTATTAACGAATAGATAAATGTCCCTGGGACCAATAAATTAATCATACAATGTCATAGAAAAAAATGCGCGGTTATAAATTGTAGCGAAATTGACAAAATTTATGCATCTATCTAATATTCAAGTTGAACTCGTGCTCTATCACGAAACAATCTTAAGGCTCGAAACCGGGAAGATTTTCCACGTGGAAATAAATAGCCGAAATTTCAGCGGCATGAATGTTTCATACACTCTGAAACAAAGCGCCGATCGTTCGTTTGTTCCGGCTGAATTCAGGAAAACGCTGATCGAAACGCCACCAACTGCCGTCGGTAATAAATCATATTTTTTTTCCATAAAAACGCCCAAATATAAATTTGAATGTTGACATTTGATGGCATGACACTAGATCTGGACACGATACTATGACATTTGTTATAAAAAGATAACGAATTCTGTGGTCCCGAGCGTAACGTAACATTTAATTGTCTCCATTCAATATGAAAATATGAATACAACATTTTTTTTATGAGATGTAAGTAAATTTCTACATACAATATTTAATTAACTTATTAATAATAGTTTTTAGTATACACAGTAATAAGTATATCATCGATCTAAATTAAAAATGTATCTTGCGGACTAAAAAGCAATAAATCAATCTAATGAGTCGATTTGCCATATTTGAGATCTATTCCTGATTGTGCTAAATTTAAATCGGTTACCTACTCCCCATCCATTCTCTGTAATATATTGCGAATTTTCAAAAGCATAAGAAATATTTTATAAATATTTATAAACCGGGATAAGAAAAAAGCCATGCTCTGGGTCAACAACGATCTATCTCCATTAATCTTTTTAGCTTTCCATCTTATATTTTTGTTGACACACTTACCTCTTCAACAGTTGGCCCATATTTATAACCGTCCTGTTCTATTCGAAATAATAAGAAAGAATATATTTTTTTATACAATCTCCGTATACTTTATAAGGTTTTTAATGTATATATGTACACAAAGACAAGAATACACAAATCTTTTGATTTCTATATATATAGTAAAGAATATAAAAGGCCTTTTGTGATTTGACTTTTTAATCCTATTGAGATGATGTGGCCTCGAAGGCAAAGTTTGCCTCCTCCAAGACGGTCGATTTTAAATAAAAATTCAGATTTTAACTATTCAAGAGTTCAATTTAAGGATTTGTGAGTATTTGACTTGAGTATCGATTTGACGTCCGTTCGGCGAATGGAACAAATGAGCGTAATTGAAGATTGATATAATTGATTCTGTAATAATTATTTCGGACCAGATCAAATAAACGCAATACCGAGATCAAAGCATAAATTTAATGGTTAGACATTGTTCATGGAAAATGCCAAATTAGCTACGATATAAGATTATTTTCATTGATGTGATAAGTCAACAAAAATACGGCACATTTCGAAAATATTTACATATTTATTGAATTTTCATAATATTTTTGGAGTAATATCGTCAGGTTAACGTGTCATTACATAGACAGTTTTGATACAATGACAGTTTGCTGATTGAAACTAATTTATATGAACGTTTCCGTGACTTTGTAACATTATTTGATATAGCTTTCGTCGATGTGAAATTTTACATCATCACATTTAACGGCCTAATAAATCGCATTTTAAATATTTTTGCAAAATAATGCAATCATTTTATTAATTATTAATAAAAAATATGATATAAACATTAACCAGTGCAATTGCTTATATGAAACAATAATTTGTTATGATAATGAAATTTAACTGAGCTAAATTAGTACTCGAATAAGTTAACCTTCGTCTTTTATAAATCTATCGAACATGTGTGTAGGAAATTATGTATATTCATCATCAAATAAATAACAACTAAATACAATATTAAACTTTTATGTTTATTTTTCTTTTATTGCAAGAAAAAAATGAATAGATTTGTTATTCAACTAAAAATTTTTCAAAAGCTTTTCGTAAAGAAATGAGTTTATTTTCGAACAGTAATAATAATACTATCAATATATTTAAGGTGTCGAAAAGAAACCCATTATTTTTAGGCAACAAAGTAAACATCATTGTATTTTTTCTCTCTAGTTTTGTTATTTATAATATATTTTTTATTTACAAATTTGACCGATTGAATACATTTTCAAGGTAATCTTAAATAAACCATTAGATTTTTTAACATAATGTTAATGAATGGATAGTATATACTTTCCTTCGATTTGCAAGATTTGGCATTACGTAAAAATAGTTCAACTAAACAATATGGTAGCAAAAATCCATTCGTAAGAATCATTAATAAACCAGTTTATTCTCACATGTATTTTTATTTTATATTTCAAATAAAGTGATAAGATTTTGAATCAAAACTGGATCCCTAGAAAAGGGTTTATCGAGTAGAACAAAAATATGGACAGCGAAATTATACATTGGATAAAAATTGTGAGGTTTGAAAAAGATAAACCGTATTATTTTTTTATAAAATCTCTATGAAAGAAAATGCTCATTATAATTGTTCAACTTAATTTTTGAGAAGTTGAATTAGATTTACAAATGTTTAATTGTAAATGAAAAAGGTTTCATTTGATATAAAAAACTTGTATCTTTATGATATACTTTTTGCACTAGATGATTATAAGTCGATTTTAATATAACTGTAAATAATTCTTAAAAAAGATGATTTTTGTTTGCCTACATGTAAGCATTTATTATTATATACCTATTTTTAAATTAAACAAAAAGTTAATTTCGAAAAAAATATAAATATAATATTGCAATTGATTATATGTTTGATAATTTGATAATATTGAATGCCGAATAAATCAAGCTATAATAAAAAAGTTGGATTACTTTCTTTATTATTTTCTTTTATTTATTTTTGCACAATATAACTTTTTGGCATTAAAACAAATACGCCAAATTAAATAAATTACGCCATTAAAACAAGTATGCCAATATTTTTATACTTAAGTTACAAACTTTAAATGTTTTACAATATAAATAAATGGAAAACTTTATTTATTTATTTTTTTTAATTTCTGTGATACTGTTTATTGTGCCATTAACCGTATTAGCCGTGTCGATGGGGTCTATTTTGGACCCCAGGTAACTGATTTTACTCGAATAACACTTAACATGTCACAAACGTTTTGTATTTGTCAAAAAAAGTCCAAAGAATACATATTATAAATAATCATTTACTTTTATTGTCTGCGATTGCAAAAAAAAAATAAAAACAACAATATTCGCTTCTGTAGCCACGAGCTCGATGTTTTTTGTCGCTCGCATTCGATACGATGTGCCGAGTGTGCATCGCCGAATGCGCTTGTCATTTACGCGCCATATTAAATAATTACAAAATCCAAAAATCGACCAAATTATGAAGCATGTCACGAATAACTATTTGCATTCTTAAAACAATCCATTTTTGTTTAAAAAAGTAATTTTAATTAATTCATATTTTGACTTGGAATGGTTGGGGTCTATTTTCCATTATAAATAGACGCCACTCGGATGCCGTGGTTGGTTTCGAGCTACCGTGACAGATCAGTTAACCAAATTAAAATATTGGTATTAGGAAAAGAACCAAGTGTTTGGTCAAAATATACTTAAATTAGTCAGATTTTTTCTCTAATAATTATAAAAAGGCG
Source organism: Philopotamus ludificatus (assembly GCA_022495035.1). Classification (NCBI taxonomy): domain Eukaryota; kingdom Metazoa; phylum Arthropoda; class Insecta; order Trichoptera; family Philopotamidae; genus Philopotamus; species Philopotamus ludificatus. The sequence continues at coordinate 9,518 of JAGXCT010034767.1, forward strand.
GTACTTGACATTCGCACATAATTAGTTTCGAATGTGTGCGAATTAAAAATGTTCCAAAGTAGAGGAATACAAAAAAAACTTGTATCGTAAAATATTTATTTTTTATAAATATAGTTAATAAATACATTAATAAGTTAACGAAGCGTATTTAAGTACTTGCAGGTGTTTTTTTTTTTCTATTTTTTTTGTTCTATATGTAGACCCATGTCTTTCGAAATATACTTTGTTTTTCGCAATCGTCCTACATACCTGAGATTTACGTTTGCCTTTAGGATCACATTCTTCAAGGATGGTAAAAACAAGTTTCGAGATACACAAAGGTCATATTTTTAATTGTTTTTAATATCAATTTCTTTTTCCTCACTTTCGTTTTTATTGGAACTATTATTATATATTGTAAGTATTTATTTGACAGAGATATTAAGTGAGCTTTAATCAACTCATTAACATATGATAGTTTCTAAAATTTCTTCAGATTTAAAAAAATCATAAATCATTTGTAGACATTATTGTTTTCAGAAAACCTTTATTGTCGACTCTTTATTTTTAGCCCACCAATTTCCGAAATTGTTTATTGTGTTCCATATATTATAGTTCTTACAAAAATCTAATAATATAAATTAAATATTTAAAAATGTGGGAAATAGCGAATGGTGCGAAAGTCGAATGTCGTATATTTCTTCTTTTATACTGTATTATATGTAATATAAATACTATTTTTTGCTTCTCATATAACAAATGATTTAACATGATTCTTCTTGTTCGGGACATTTTTTGTTTAGAACAGTAGCAAAATTCACAAATATTCCCCAAATTGTTTGTTGAAAAATTTCACTACACTAAATTTAATTTAAAATACGACAATGTTACACAGGAAATGGCGCATGCATCTTATGCAATTTGTATATTTGAACGAATTTCAAAGCATTAGAAATGGCCCATCAATCTCCAGCTGACACCATTACCATATCGACGCGCCGATGTCAGTGAAGATCGATTCTACACATGTCAACTTTAAAAAAATACTGTGACAAAGATAACATAAGAGAAATAGCGAATTTGATCAACATTCAGAATTTTCAACGGCGAACAACGTTATGAAACCGCTGCCTGTTTACACAACTGTTTCATGAAAATAATTTTACAATTTATTTACAGCCGACTCTATTGTGTGTCATTCATCACGTAATACACGTGTATGGCAAATTGAGTTATTTAAAAAATACACGTCTCGCATTGTATGTCGTATCATGAACGAAATGCTAAAAATACGATATTAATTGGATCAAGTTAATATAAAATTTATACGCGTGAGAAAAAAAACGTATTTTTGTATTTTTCCATAGTGAAAATTATTATATAACTTTATTGATAAAAATTTGAATGCTGTAAATAAATTACGCCTTATTCTTAGTATTATACTATGAGCATTTCAGCAAAAATCGTACCAGGAACATTACTGATATTTTATGGTTGTTGGCTCAATAACTTATTTACATACTATATGAATCGGATACGGTTCGTTTAAACTCGTAGAGATCAATGTCTTGTTATTATGTAACGTTGTATTTATTTATTTAAGTTCACGGAAACATCCAATTGATGAATCCAATAAAAACATGACGATATTACCTTGGGATGTTTCAAATAAGCATAACACAACGGAATGGCATATCCATTAGATTTTATGAGATATTAGAATGAAAAATTTTCAACGAGTTTAAATACTTAATGAAATAGTTTCGATTCAAAAATGAAATCAAACAATTTATATATTATTTCAGCGAAAATTCCAATTTAAACTTTATCTATACGTCGGAATTTCCAGCAATATAAGAATTTCTCGTACAGATTTTACAATGCCACATACCAACAATGAAGTGAAAGCTCGCGTTGTTATTTCTCTAGTTTTCTTTCGTCAAGTTTAATACTGGAAAATATGAAAAGCGTGCTGCTGGTGTGTCAGGATGAATATCAAATATATCTGTGCAGGGTTTTCTCATTACTTTTTCAGAAGTTGTTCTAGGAAAATGTAGAAGAAAAATTGATCCTCCTCCTGGTGGTCGGAGAGTGTTATTTCCCCGTCCCGGATATTTCAGTAACACGTGCTGCAAAAATATAGCCGCATTGATGAATGCATATCAACATCTAAATAATATTTACTAGCATATTATTGCGAATTCTTAAAATATCAATCGATTTCGTGTCGGCAGTAATATTTATTTCGCATATTTTACGAGCTTACTTAAATAAATATATAAGACGAAAAAAATTATGCGATTGTAATTTGACATTGATGGTATTTTTATTGCTGATTCAGTAATATATAACGTTATATTTATATAAAAACAGATTTTAGTTTAAAATTAACGATGGAAAATATATTAAAAGGTATTAAATAATTTGCTTAAATCTGTGGTACATATTTGAATTATTATATAAGCAAATTGCGAATCAGTGGATTTGATACATTACATTTTAAATTAAATTTGTTCAAACGTCTTGAGATTAATGCGTTTCATCTCTGTTGTGTTTTAGTCTGTAAACATTTTTATTACATGTCAATGGACATGTTTTCAATTTAATGAAATATTTAATCTATCCATCATCAATTACATCTGAGATTTTATTAATAATACATAATGAAAATTATAAAAATCCGTTTTTCTAAACTACAGCTTAAAAAATATATAAAAAAGATAACTGTACGCATTTTACGTAAGTATTCCAGTTATCATAAAACGTGATTATATTGCAAAATTGCCTAGTAAAAGTTTAGCATGAAAACAATACTTCAGGGAATTGAATGTGGGTAAGTCGACATGTGCGGACATTAAACACTGCAAGATAACAGCTATCATTACGTATATTGTTGCTAATAACGTTGTGCCTTGTAATGAAGCATATTATTTATATTAAGCCGATTTGATGATAAAATAAATTCAGAGAAATGAATTTTCTCAATAAATTCAGACGACTACGGCTATATCCAATTATCTTATATAATGTCCGTTTAAAAATTTCGCAAAATCCAATAATGCTTTGAACATCTGCCCGGGGGATTAATTACTTCTTCTGCGTAAAGTATCAAATGTCACTGTTATTTTCTAATATCGAAATTTTAGTATCGCACCTACGGCGTGAAGATGGTAGTTTCGTATACGACATATCAAAAATAAACTCGGTCTTATGACACAAAAGAGGATCAAACGGATACGAGTATCCCGCGAAGTAAATGTCTTCATATGTATTTCTTATCTATTTTTACCAGATGAACACGCACCATATCAAACCATAACATTGCGGTATCATATTGTTTAGTGGCACTAGTAGTTTAATTACATTTTTGCACACTGAGAATAATATATGTGTATATGTGAATTATACACTGTAAATGATGATGGATAAGTATAATTTAATCTGTTTGTATTAGACGTATTTGCTGAGAGGAGCTGGTAATGAGAGACGAGTAAAATAATATTTCTTAGAACTGCCGGATTATTTTTGGTTTGTAACTCAAATACTTTATTTCAATAAAATTTTAC
>JAGXCT010034767.1:13162-31205 GCA_022495035.1 Philopotamus ludificatus
TTTGTAAATTTAGGAGTTGATCTGAATTTTTAGAAAGATGAATAAATCAATAGCTAATATAAAATAATAGAGAGAGCCGGGGTACAAATTTGAGCTGTTTTTTAATAATAAGGGTATTTTTTGAGGATAACGATCTAGCAAACTTTACTCAGCCCAATGATTATAACACATTGATGTTTTTCATAGATCCCTTCGTTCTATCAACTAAACTTAAAAATGATAATCTGGAAACAGTCGAAAAATAAAAAAGATTTAGAATCTTGAAATTGATTACCTGACACTTTTAGCTTTTTGAAGTTTGTCATCTTTTGTAATTAATGAGACCTTATTCTTGGCGTTAAATTATATTAAAATTCATTTAAAAAAACAGCTGATGAGGTCAGTAGCCCTTTTTTCAGCTTTAAGTACATCAAAAACCGAGACTTTTTTTATTTTTTTTGGTAAATAAATATATCAATTAAAACAAAATACCCTTGTAACGCTAATATCACAAACAGATACATCAGGGCCAAAAAATTGTCTAAAATAATTCAGCAAGATATTACGATTGATCTGATCAATTTTAAAATATAAATATTTTTCTCAATAAACGTATATATAATTATTAAATAATAAAACCAAGCTAAACTAAATATATTTATTATAATCTTAAATTGACTTTTCCAATTGAACGGAATCGTGTTCAAAAAACGATTCGTTAAACCTAACCTAACTCGAGTTAGGTTAGGTTTTATCTAAATTTTGTCACAACTCATAAAGATAGTCAATATTATCATATACATATACGTAAAAGCACTTCCTTATATTTGTTTTATATTTGTAAACTGTGTATTGAGTCTTACCTTTCTCGCATAGAAAATCTGAGATATTTAAATCCATTTACATCACGAATAGCAACAGCAAGAAATAACACAAAGCCTCTAAATTTATTGGAGAAGACTACATTGATATTAAAAAATAATATGAAACGTTTAACATAAAAATAAAAAAATCGTGCATAGTGTCTTTTTAAATCCTCGCTAAATCTAGAATAACAGGAAATATTTTCCATTTTTTCAGATTCTCCGAAAACCGCATCATAATAAATTTTATCATTTCAGATTCCCAGAAAAGTTTTTCAATGGGAAAATATTCAAATATAAACGACATAAAAAATAATTCCATGGCTTAAAAAATATTTCTATATTTAAACCGGGCATTATAAAATTGATTGAGATATATTGAATGGTCGTCCGAGTCTATGAAAAATATAATTTATTTTGTTATATATTATTTTATTCGCTAACACAAATACCCTAAAGTTTATGAAACAATATATTTTTAGCATAAAATGGATCCGGCAATTAAGAGATAACATAACTTTTTAAACTTTTATGTAATATTGTATTAGGTCGACTAAATTTTTAAAGTGAGCTTATATAAAACCGACAATAATTTAATTTTATTAATTTATATCAATAATAAGATTAAATTATAACAAGATAATAATTGAAAAGAAATAAGTATATTTTCATTAGTTAAAAACTTATTATCCGATGAATTAAATAATGGATTAGTAAAAGCAATTATCAGATAACATCTAAATCTACATAGTATATTTTTGTATTGCCTAAGAGATGGAAAGCAGTTTGTGAATAGAAAATTCAGGGTTGTTTTATTAAAAAATATTATCTTAATATGGATGTATATATAAATTAAAATAATTATTATGTTATATATACATCAAAATAAATTTTAAATTATTCAGTGAATAATTTATACTAAATAAAAACATTATTTCAGAAGAGCAATACTTCGTTTTTACGCAATCTTACCATTAATCAGTTTTATTTATTATACACGCACACAGTCACCGAACAATAGTTTACAGAGTCGCTGCCCAAATCGCCGAATTATCAATTAATACTTAAAATATTTTTCTATGAAGTATCACCGATTAAATAAATATAGCATAAGATCCACCATAATTTTGGGCCGAAATTTAGCCGTGAATTTAGAGATTACTACTAAAGTATCAATTACAGGTACCAACCAGTGCCAGGATGCTAAAATGTAAATTCTTAGCGGGACCACACCTGCGTCAAATGTGGTGACGGGGTAGTGGAACTGAATTAATATATATTCCAGCATCCCTGCAGCCAACCTGCGCCCTTGTCTAGTTACCGGCATAAATCTAACTATCGCCCAACAAACGGGCAAATTTATTCGCAAAACTGTGTACAATTGAATTTAATTTCGGATTATATATAGAGATCGACGACCGCGTCATGTATCGCATGAAAATACAAGGATCTTGTTTAACATGGCTTGCTATGTTTGAAGAATTGCGTGATTTCGGAGAATAATTATATGTCTCACTGTGTCTATAGACACAGGTCCTTTTATTAATTTCGTCGGGCAGGATTAAGAGAAGCGTTTCTAATTACATCATACGTCCGGTTTGGTAGACAAAAACTATTATGTATTGCTTCTCTCCGGTTACGTTAAACACTGTTTTCCGGGTACAATGACTCGTTGTATAAATATATCGAATCTCGTTCGAAAAATTTCTTTACAGACTCACGAATCCGATTTAACATTTTCATACATAATATATTGAGACATTCTCTGAGCTTTTATTTTCTAAAAATATATAATACATTAATTATATGATAATATATTCTGTTATTTTAAGAATACATATATGATTTTCTACAGTTTAAATTAGAAAATGTCAACAAATATTCACATGAATAATTAAAGCTCAATCAAGAAAATTCGTATATGTCATGAACATGTAAAAAATATATTTAAATAATAAATATTCTAAAATTGTTTTCTGGTCAGCTGTTTGTTATATTTTGTTGAAAAGAGATATATTTAGTTTCATGACCATCCTCTATGACATTCGCTTCTTGTTTTACGTTATATGATTAGAAAACATGTCTTTACGTAAAAGAAGCGAGGAACATTTTTTTTAATTTTTCAACAGTTATTGGTTATCAATATCAATTAGATGACAAACGTTTACATGTTGTGCGTGGTTCTAAATCAACTATTGACTTTAGTTTGCATCATCATCTAAATATAAAAAGTAAGATGGTGACCTTCTTCAATCCCAAGAATGACGATAATATGAAATTATTAGAATTACCATTACGTCATACGCTCTTTTCTAGTTTGCCACTAGATTTTTACTAGTAATTTTTAAATAAAACAATATATAAGAAAGTAAGATAATTTTTTAAAGACACCAAGAATGAAACGTTTAATCTACTTAAAAAACACTCTATTCTAAATTATGATTCATATAATATAATTTATGCTATATTTTTGTCAATAAACTCCTACCTTGTATAACACGTTAATAAATTGTTTCGTATTTGTGTATAACACGGCATTAGAAAAAAAATAATGATGACATGACTGACTTTAAACCCTTTAGATCATGTTATTGCAAAAATACTACATTCGAAATTGAGTTGAAATTCGAATGGGCTCTATCAGAGACCCCAAACATTTCCACGCGTATCAACAGAAGCAAATATAGTTGTTTTTATTTTACTATCACAATTGCAGACATTAAAAGTCATTGATTATTTATAATATTTATTCTTTAGACTTTTTTAGACAAATACAATAAGTTTATGGCATGTAAGATTTATATTAAAAGAGTTTATTTTACCACCAATAGAAGATGAATACGAAAAGACATAGAACATTTGTTGTAGTGATGTTTAAACAGGTTTTGATGATTTGAATATTAAGGTATCGAAGAAATCTTTAATGTTAAGAGGACCATACTAATTAATAAAAAAATCAATGTGAAATATTAGATGAACCTACCGTGATAAATGACACGAAAACAATTGCAATGATTCAGCTACATGATTCATATTTAAAACAATAAATATAAGTTGAGGTTAATTAATAAATTATTAGATATAATAAAAATAAATTTCTAGACGGAATTATAAAAGCGATCGACCGCTTATCATCAAGTAAATAAAGATTTATACGCTAAAATGGAACTATCGCGTATTACGCAGGTTTTAAAGGTTGAATATAAAAATACTCGAGAATTATCCGATGATGAAAACCTACAACCGATTCTAAAAAAGGAATATCAAATAAATAAAATAATAAGTGAAAGTATTAATAAACGATATAAAAATAATTAATTAACGCATATTCTAATTTTGTATAAATTTCGAACCCGTATTTGTATTATACGACTCTTTTTTAACCATACGGCTGCCTTTTATGAAGTCCGAATGTGTTTTAATCTCATTCTTTTCAAAAAATGTTGCTTTCGAATAGAAATACGTATGAAGCAGATTTTAAATCACGTATTTTTTACGACCTCAAAATTTTACACACGCCATTACAATAATGTAATTTTTGGCACTTTAATATTACTTAAATGAAGAATCTTAAATTTATTTTCAGATGACCCTCACCCAACGCAATTACAAGAATATCATACTATTATACGATACATATCGATACCATTGTACGTGTAAACAAATACGGCTTAAACAAATCTCAGTTGTGATGAGCAGGTCAAGATCCAACAACAATAAATGTCACAAGACATATTACTGGAATGAAATATTACCTAATTAAAAATGCATAGAAGTCAAGGATGACCAACATTCAAATATTCATGTACATATACGTATACTGGATATCGATTCGTTTTATAAAATAATATATTGAATACTGAAGTGTTTAAAATGTCATGAAGGAAAAGATTCATGGACGATAATTCAAACGTAGAAATGCAATTTCACTAGCAAGTATATCGCATAAGCTGTGTAGCTTTATTTATCTTGGATGTCAGTTGATTCCAAATAAATGAAACAGCAATAAATAGGAAATGGTACGCTATGGAACGCAGTAGATTGCCTGGTGTGGGATTTCCAAGGGCATCGATTTGTAATCGAAAAAGACTTATTGCGACAATTGGGTTTATATAATATACGAAAGGACCGGAAAAGCCGTGGCTATAAAATAAATACAATATGAGATAAGGTTTTGACATTAACATATAATATAACTTATTATTCAGTAGATTTGTATACTACAATCTGAATTTTCGCCGATACTTTCGTCAATAATAATACTCCTTTTGTTCCCACATTGTTTAATTAAAATACAACATAAGCTGTTTAACATTTCGGCTCGAGGACCATTATTCTCTTGGAACAAATTCACAAGAAGAGTTTTTTGTAAAATCTCTATAACAACATCTTGAAATTTGCCTGTTAGATAAATATATTATCCTTTCTTGCGCAAAAATACTGAAAAAGTATGACGGCATGAAAGAATAGAGACGTGGCGCTCATGTGAAAAAAAATCAGAACCTCTCTGCTTTTTATACCACCAAACCATAAATTATTCGCAATGAAAATATTTCATAGAAAATGGAATAGTCGTGTAGGATAATTATTCATAGGAAGCACATTTATTTAATAATTTACGGAGATGACATATAGTAAATCTATCCATTCCAATGTATAATAAAATCTTTCAATAATAGCTATTAGAATTATTGGTAATTTATATAAAACAATATTTTATTTAACATTTCTATATCAATGTGTTTGTTTAAAAACTTATGTCGTTGTATATATGTTTAACTAAACAGAAAATCTAAAATAGATATTTAGTCAGTTTTGTAAACACTTCAAATATATGATGGTAATAACAATAAAATAACCGCTACGGGAAAAAAACGGGAAATTAAAAACACCCAGACAGTCATATGACTGATATCCGAATGTCTATCAAATTCAATCTGAAAATCTAAACCAAATATTGACGAGCTGCTTTCTGATAGTATTTATCACAAGTCAATCAAAGGACACTCTGACAAATATAATGTATGATCTTCCAATAAAGATTTCAGATAATCTATATATGTATGTATAGAGCGATGAGTTGTATAAAAATTATTAAATCATGAAAAAAGTTATATATTGTATAATATTCTGTTCAATAATTAAGTTATTGCGACTGGTTTAGAGATATGAATTTACTCTCAGTATATTTTAACATAATATAAACCATAATGCAAAATATCGATGATTAATAAATAATTTACTAGGGATTACATTAAATTCAAAATTAATATACCCATCCCCGAAGAACTGTCTATAAAAAATAAAAGTCTAATAATAATTTTGTTTTAATCTTCATAAACGTGTAAAAACGAATTATCAATCTACAGAGATGATCACCTCTATCAGTAAATAAATTAGAATAGAAATAAGCTGCAGCGTGTGGCTTTATTATCAAGAATATATTTTTTTAAATACTTATGTCAGTACAAAGATGTAATTTAGGGATCGACAAAATAAAATTATTTTTCTAAGACGGGATAACGTAATAAGCTTCGAGTTAGTAATTAAAGTAAATCAAATTAAACATAGTTTTTAATATAAAAAATAATACTTAAAGTAGATGTAATATGGAGTTGTATCAGTTTAATATAAATATGTTTATCGTAAAAATAAATTATAACTAAAATTAACTTTGAGTTTAATAATGTCTGGAGAAAATTTAAAAAGTACCTCATAGTAGTAATATTACGAATGACATATTTTTTTAGGTATGTACTCAAAAAATTAGGTATTTATCAATAAGATTATCAATGAATTAATAAACGAATTATAGTGAAAAAATATTACAATTATTTTTATCCAAAAGGTAGGTAAAATTTTAAAATATGTTCTTCTTAATCGCCAGTCTTAAGCAAACTAACATAAAAACACAAGGTGTACGACTAATTGTCGAAATCAATTACACTTTGACTTTTTCAAAAGTTTTTATTAAGTTCAATTAATTGATTATACAATTGTACAATGAAAACTTGTAATAAAAGACTTTTTGCGACGAAATTTTCTATCAAATAAGAAAATTAAATGAGGAATTATTTAAAGGAGACGTCTTGATATCGAATACTTTAATCGAGCTACAATCGTTGTGTCCAAGTCTAAACAAATCAACAGAGAATGAAAACATATATTTTGTATGTCTATTATTAAACGTACCCTAACCTAACCTAAACTTACCTAACATTTACATGGCCCTGGCCATTGTCATAAATAATTCACTGAATTCATAGTTTTCGTCGGACACCTATCCTACTACTAACTTAGCTCAGTCGCGATTAACTTACATTTTCTGAAAAATATTCATATTCTATTCATCTACAAGCCATATGATATTAAATATTTTAATTTTCGTTTTTCTTAAAAAGCGTATTTTTTTCTCATTTAAAATAGTCTGCATCAAATGCATTATATTTTTGTGTCAAAGCTTTTTGAAATCTTCTAAACACTTCTGAAATCCAGTTTATATTATGACTTCCATAACAATTAGCCTTTATCTTATTAATTTTAGAAATAGAAAAAGTTCACAACTTTGGTGTATATGAAGGGAGAATGAGAATTGAACAATCCTATGTTCAATTCAAAATTTTTTCCACATTTGCCTTTTATTCACAGGTAAAAAATTGTGATATTTTTAATCCGCGAAATTCAAAAACTCCGCCTCATTTTTTATTAAATTTTGTATTTATTAGGGGGGCCAAAAAGCAGTCAAATTTTTTCAGATTATTTCAAGTCAGTATGTGTCAAGCAGTCTAGTAAGCACATAAGTTTTAGTCATTATAATTCAAAATCAAAAACTGCAAATGGTGTTTTGTAAAAAAGATTTTTACCCTTGTGTAGAGGGATATCGAGGCCAACAATTGATAAGACGTACTAGCGCTATTATATGCTGATTTTGTTCGATCAAAGAAGGCTAAAAAAAGCAACACTATTTTAAAGTTATTTATATTGATGTTTTAAAACTTAACAAGTCCTTTACAGTTTAAAAAATAAAAAAAATAAAAATAAACTCCTCAAAATATGTACCTGTCATAACTTGAAGGACAATCGAATTATGAGTGACTATTCTGAGGAATTCTGAGTGACGGTGGTCAACGGAGGGATGGGGTGGGGGTTGACGACCTTCATTTTACAAAAAAATGAATTGTCGAAAATACAGGCTGAAAAGCCGCCGCCCTTCAGTATAAAAAAATACTACGGTGCAGAAGGGAACGAAAAACCACCGCACTATATGTATTCCCATGATAACCATGTCCATAGTCTTCCCTAATGTGAATCATCCACATGATTACGTTCCCCAGAAATAAGGGAAAGTAATAATAATTAAGAAAAATTATAATAATAATATATAATCGCTTTACGACGTTTTGAAGTAGATCTATTTTTACGACGGAGATGATTTTAACTGGAGGTGAATGTGAATGCTATACAATAATCCTGTACGACAAAAACAATGCCTTTTATATGGGCAAGTGCCATTTCCATCCTCTTTAAAGATCCGTCACGGCGGCTTGAAAACATCCGCATCGTCCGAAGGGATCTATTTATAATGGAAAATAGACCCCCAGCATTTCAAGTCATGATATTGATAAATTCTTTCCTTTATTGCAGACAATAAATGACAATAATTATTTATATTTTTTATTATTGGGATTTTTTTGAACAAATCATATAAATATAGAGATTTTATAACATGTAGAATATTTATTATTATTCTAAAAAAATCGACCGATTAAAAGATGAACTGTTAAAGAAATGATAATAATTAGCCGAGAATTTAAAATCATTTCAACGCGAGGCTTCATGCTCCACAATTGATTCAAGAAAATATAATTAGTTAAAGTTTGAATTGGAAGTTTCACCCAATCCCCCATATTCACCAAATCTCGCGTTGTAAAATCGCATGAAAAACCAAAAGAGTTATCTAAAAAGATAATTAAAATTTTGTCAGACATTATATTTTAAATTAGTATTTAATATATTCTTCTATAAAGTGTTCATTACTTTTCGCTCCCCCTAAAATGTAACTGCCTATTTTATTTTGTAACGGTCTTTCGGCTTTAACGGACACACCTTCGACCCTATTAGTCCTTTATATTGTATATAGATTTGGTCTCCACGTCCAGCTGAGCTTTCATGCTTTACATGACTCGCTTAAATGTAACTATGGAGCTGTAATAATGGTTTACGTCATTATACAAAAAATCATAATATAATAGCTGGTGATACAGCGCAAAATATTATTTTTGTAATTTTCATTTAATAATTGCTGTAAACTTTGTATAACAAGAAAGTAATAATATTCTCGATCATCTTTCTGAGTTTGATATAATCGCTATTTTCGGATAAAATAAATTGGAAAACTGTTGAATCAAGAGTGTGGTTTAAAAAAATAGTATTATCGCTTCTTGTCAAACTTTTCAGACAACCCACGTACACGTCGAGCTCCATTTCCCGAGATGAATCTGGCTACATGCCTGTCTGATTAGCGGAATTATTTAGAAATTCTGATTCATCGACCCGTCATCTTACAATTTAGACATCATTTTATTAGACTAAAAAAAAATGAGACAAAAGAATCGAATTCGCCGCGTCCATCGTTCACCGCGACAGAATTCGCAAACACCCCGTGTATTTCAATAAGACCTTTGATCCCTCACGGGCACTTTGCGTGGCCATCGCGGCCGTAAATTTGCCGAAACGTAAGGGATCCGTCCGGATGCGGTCGAATTTTTGCGACCCAGCCGCAGCATCTGGACGGATGCGGTCGCGCCTTTGTCCGACTGGGGGTGAGCCGACTCCGCGGACGCCCGACACGCACTCGCACTCGCACCCCCACCTCCCGCCTTATCGCGGCTCAGTCGCGACGCCTCTCTCGTCTCGAGCGCGCGTTCCGCGACTCGCCAACAGTTCAAATTCAAAAATTAACCGTTGAATTGGCGCGCAAAACGGAAACAAATTCGATATAATCAAAACATAAACAAAAATAACACGCAACAAATATAAATCGATCGATATCAAGCAAAATAATTTAAAAAAAATAAAAATAAATAAGATTAATGTAGCAAAAACCCACGTAAAACTCTCGACGGATCGATCCGACGATCAAAGTGGCGATAAATATTTAATTCAATAAATAAAAATGTGTTTGAAATTACAGTGGCGTGAAATCATAAAATAAACGCATCAAATCGTGATATTGAAATGTGACGCGCGATAAATATTCGACACCTTCCATCATCGTCGACCAAAAATCCGGACGGCGTTGCTGTCGTCGGAAGACATGGAAGAGGCAGAACCCGAAGGTTCGTATGCATGTACTCACAGGCGGTTACCTCCGAAGACATTGTTACGCGGTCGACGTTCGTGACAACGCTCAATACGCAATTTGCATATATACGACATTATTGCTATTTTTTTGTTTTTGCTAAAACCTAGAAACGCGAATCCTAATCGTTCGATAAATTTTATGATACTCGTACCGCGGCCCGTATTGATCCCTCCGTATTTGTGTTAAGCGATTGTTAATGCGTGAAGACCGCAAAAATTGTAAAAAATGCAAATTAATAAATTTAACATTTTAGAATTGCGCATCTCTACCCAAAGACGCAATATAATGAACGGATGATATTGCATAATCGCTAAAAAAATATGTTTTAAAATTAACATGCAAATCGAATATTAATTCAAATTTCAACCCATCAATAAATCAAACGATTTTGATTAGTAAACTTTATACACGTGCAAATTTAAATTATGTAAATATTTTATTAGCTGATTATTGCGCGAATAGATATTTTAAATCTCTCGTCCAATAATTTTAAATTAAAAATAATGATTAGCTTACATAATGATGAAAATATAGAATTATATAAGTTTTAATAAATTTTCTATAACAATCCGATATTAATTAAATATTTATCCACGTACTCGACACACGCATCCGATTCTACACAAATGTGTCCTTGTCTAAATGTATATATAGCTTATTTTTAAAAGACAATATAAAATATCGCAGCTGCTATTTAGTTTATTTTATTTATTTAATTAAAATATTTTAAATAATTTTATCCAATATTCTAATTTGCAATAATATTGTCCAACGAAAATATTTACATTTTATACGAAATAACAATAACTGGCTATTCGTGTTGTTTTTCGATTTTTAATGTATAATTAATTTAAAAAAAATACAATACTGGTCCGTATCGGAATTTCTAATGCGTAATTATTATTAGCTCGGATATTTAACCCTTTAAATGCGGCAGGTCTAAACACGATTCTGCATCTGAGTGCGGCGCCGTTTTGGACCATTTTTTCCTGAATTGAAAAGTAATCTACTATGCAAATGTCAAAGCATAATTTGACGCTAATGTGTATACATCAGCATACATTTACATTTAGTACGAGATTGGCAGACAAAATGTGCGTCGAATATTACACACGGCACAAAGATGTAAATAGTGAGTCGGAATAATTAGGCGATTAAAGCTTTATGAGGCGATTATAAGAGATTTTAATTAAATATTTTTCAATCAATTCCACTATAAAATTCGGAAAAAATGTCGTAACGATGATAATTTCCGTTCATGACATTTTCATTATTAATTCCACGTAAATAAAAAAATGGATTTTGCGGTTAGAAAATATATTTGCAACACTTTACTAATTGCTTTTCGTTTTTCATGGCTGCTCGTGATTAGGATTGTTTTTATTTATATTTTAGGTCAAATTTTATATCAGCGAGATAATACATTGTCGACCTTCATCTACGGTAATTACAACGAATATAATAATTAATGATTATTTAGAAGAAAAAAATGCCTAAATTTATATTTAAGCGTTTTAAATGTATATTTTAATGTTTTCAATGTGCGGGTCTAAGACGAATGATGCAGAATAAAATATTTAAAAGCAAATTTGCTATTCTGGTCCTGTTCGCATGTACTCGCATTTCGATCTTTTGAAATAAGTCCTGGCTACATTACGATAGTACAGCAAATAAAAATAATAAATTATATATATATTTTTTATTATAACACGCCAGCTTTATTTTATTGCATAATAACAGCAACGACTGCAAACGTGTACATGTATGTTAGATTAAAAATGTAAGACGCGTAACATAGTAGCCTAATTTTATTTATCGATTATCTTAAAGTTTGTCTAAAGTCACATATCGCAGAGAGTTCGACGTCCCCATGACAATTGATTGTAACACATTCTCCGTTATCGCACTTAGCACGGTTCACCTTATGCGGTTCAAGATGTAAATAATCTATTAATGTTGAAATACGTCTCCCGAGTGAATTGCTAAATTACTGTTGAGTTTGATAAAGCAATAAATTAATTAATCGATACAAAGTTTAACACGAGGGTTTCATTATGCTGTTGTGATTCGCATATGGGTCAAATTTACATGGTAATAAATTACTTTATAAACATATATTATTTTTAGTAAATTTGAAAGAAAAAAGTTAGCCTACCTCTGATGGAAGTAGCGTGATAAACTCACACAACAGTTGGAATACTTCGATATGATATATCATAAAAAAATATTACAATAATAACTTCAGATTTCCGCCACATAAAAATTGCATTCTCAATAAATAGTTTGATTTAAAAATAAATTATGATTAAAAAAATTCTACACTTGTACATTATACACATTTTGATAAGAAAATATGCGGAATTTATTATTATCGTGGGCTGTGTGAGTTGAATTCTCACATTTTTTGTGTTGTTAAGTCCTAATGAATGCTTTGAATTCAGAAATATTTTTTTTAATAAAATATTTTCTTTCTACGATGCACTTCGAAGATTATAACAATTACTGATAGAAGTACATATATGATATATCTGATAAAGCACACTTTAAAATGGCGATACTGAGACTTAAAACCCTCTTCTCCTTTATGGCCACCTGACTTTGTAACAACAGTCCCTATTTTCAATTTATCTGAAAACTTAATATTTTTCCTGAACTTCCAACATCCAACTATCATATTTTTTATGACGAACGAAATATTTGTATTATTTTATAAAATAATATTTAAATTATTGGATTGTAATGAGTATTGCTTTAAAAAAATAACCGTGTTTTCTTTATTATGAATTTAAAATATAATCAGATATTAAATCGTAAATATTCACTTTTAATTTATTATCTTCTTTGCCTAGCTGTGCCGATTAGGAACCCCAAGTGTTCTTTAATACATATGTATAATTCTTTAAACATCAATTCTAGATGTCACAAACTTTTTTATTTGTCTAAAACGGTCTAAAGAATAAATAATATAAATAATCATTGTCCTTTCTAGTCTGTAATTGCGAAAAAAATAAAAACAATAACACGCAGCAAAATATTTTTGATATTTCGCTTCTGTTGCCACAGGCGCGATGTTTTTTGTCACTCGCATCCAGTGCTATGTGCCGAATATCCACCAAATTATGAAGCATATCATGAATAACTATTTTTATTTTAAGAATTATCTATTTAAAAAAAGTTAAATGAAGAATTCAACAATATCTAAACTTGAAATGCTTGCTAATAATATTGTTTTTTTTATCTTTAAATAAAATATTATGATAAAGCAGCGGTGATTAACCTTTTACATACCATGCACCATTTATTTCACATATACGTTCAGATGAGCCATATAAAGAGCACTTTCCTACTTTTTTACGTTCGCTGTTGGGGTTGGAAATTAGTATAGAGGTAGAATCTGCTTGACTTGGATGAGAAAAAAAAATTAAACATGAAAATATAATAAGTTATGTCCGTTAGTTTAAAGACACATGCTTATTGGAGCACCAATGAGACTTTTGGACCTTGGTTGGACATCGCCAGTCTTTTAATATTGTTACTGAAAACGGCAGAGAATTCTTTAAATTTAAATCAGTCATTCGCGACCTCATTTCGCGAGCAATTTTATAGATGAAAATGCTTGTTCACTTCTCTCTAACGTTCTTAAACAACATATATATTTTTTGAAGAGTAAAAAAAATGATGGTTTATAAATGTGAGCATATAGTAATTTTTTTTAGCGAAATCATTAAAACGACTTTCAGAGATGGACAATTTTAATTTAATTTTAAATAAAATGATACTATTAAATAACTAAGCTAGAAAATAATTTATTCGTGTCATGTAGTTTTATGTTTACATAGTTTCGGATTTGGATAATTAATTGGTTGCATCTAATTACCTAGTAACATCAGCTAAAAATGCCTAATCTAATAGCCAGTTCTTATCTAATAATAAGGTTCTTTCGCCGAGTAGCTTAATAATAATATAACTTCACTAATAAATTATAAACAGTATTTTTTAATTTCCGAAATCAAATCATAACCCATTCTGTATAAAGCCTACCTTAAAATGAAGGACAAATTGGCCATATCCCAAATCTAACAACTCACACACCCTCGGATTTCTTGTCTGTTTAATACTTTTGCTTTGATTTTATTTACAAATTTCCCAACCGGATATATAAAATACTGAATATTTAAATTTTTTTAACATAGTTTGTCTCTTGATAAAGTTGTATTATTATAGTATATTAAAAAAAACAAGCAAATATGTGCTCATGTGCCATATATTAGCCACCCCAAAAAAATCGTAATTCTAATCACATATTTATTATATTTTAATAAAAACTGATTTTATAAAACATGAAATTCTTAAAGCAATAATAATGGAAATGTACTTTATTAGACATTTTAAAAAAATATTAGAGCTATTTACTGATGGCTAAACGGTTCATAACTAAATAAAAAAAATAGAATAGGAGCAGCCTTTATAGAAAATAGTTGAATAAACGAGATTTTATTCATTAATTTGGAAAAAAAATCTTTTATCATCATCGATTTATATTAAAATTCAATAATACAACGTTACATGAAGTATATTTTATTTTTATCAAATTCTGAATATATTGGCGCGTTGTAAAAGCTTTTAATCAATAATATTACATGGTTAATTATCCCTGGAGTATTAGATTTTATGTATGCATAGATTTCTTATGCTTTTCAGATGTTGTCAAGTAGTAGAATTAAACAAAATAAATTTGTATGCTATATATAATATCTGAAATCTAATAGAGGCGTATCGAGGAATCTTACTGACTGATATTAATTCATTTTAAATAATAATTTTTATTTTAAAATTATATGACATTAATTAAAAACGAAAAAAAATAATAAAGTCACGCAAATGTATATTTAAAAATTAATAAAAGAAATTTAATATAATTCAGCTCCATCTACAAATTTAAAAAGCAAATTTTTATTCAAATTCATATTTAAATATAGATTAGATTTTTATGTAAAAGAAATGTGATGTATTCCCGTCTTGATTATAATTTATTATCATCAACAGAGTCCTTTTAGTAGAGCTGAATAAACCACTGTAGCGAAATTCAAACAAGCGATGTTTCCATACACCCACCCTGTACAAAACGAGTTAATACAAAGTCATACAAAGGGCTCCATTTATCAAAAAAAGATTATCCAAGGACTCCGATTCAAATCGCAGTCGCAAAAACCGTCCACCGATTCGTATCTCAGCTCTATTCGTGCACTTGCGTATACAAACAAGTCAACTCCCCCGAAACGTTCGGTGCCAAACGAGGTCTTTCATCCGGGCCTTTCGTGAACGACAACGTGTATAAACGAATGAGTGATCCCTAACAATAATCATCAATCAGCCTATTTCCACGTGTCAAATTACTGCCAATATCGAATAAGCGTGACGAATTGAAATCGATACGTGTGCATATAAACGCAAACACTGTATGATATATCTATGAAAATACAGACGTTTTGAAAATGATATATCATGAAGAAATTATTTACACAAAAGAAAAATGTTTAATTCAGCAAGGTTGACTGATAGATGATAGACATAAGGAAGTCTATCTTGAGATTGAGATGAGCTTAGTTCTAGATTTATATGAATTGAAACAATTACGATTTGGTTATTTATTAAGTTTCACAAAACGTGATAAGTAAACAATCCATGCTAAATTATTTTAATTTGCATTATTTATAAATGTTTACTGCGAGTAATTAACAATGTGCTTACTCGTATCGCTGAATTTAACTTGGATACACAAAATGCCATTAATTGCTTCTGTGCTGAATAAATCTGAGAGAGCAACTAATGTGCAATGACCTGATAATGCGCTAAAGATAAATCCCAAATAATAATAAAAATAATATAATGTATTAAAATATTCAGAACACCGTGTAGGCGATTAGAAGATTGCTTGATTTCGGTAATTCTACTTTGTATTGAAAATTTCAAGCGTTCAATCTAATTTATTGCTAAGAAAATTCAATTCAATTCCAACTTCCCGCAAACTTGTTTCGCGATAAGGGCGTTGTGGAACCGCTTTATACCACAATCCCTGATTCATTCTTTTATAATGGGATGACTTGGGTTATGATTGCCTGTCAGAAAAATCGTATCGCTTATGCGGAAAATATATTTGTAAAAATATGAAATTTATCACATTCAATAAAAACACTTACCTATTCAGTCAAATTATGTCAATAGGATTTTTATTTGATATAAATCCGATGTGCTATATAAAAACGTCCTAGATTATATTTATAGGACGGCCATGGAAAAATAAGATGATATCTAAATATCTATCATAAATTATTATTTTATTGCCTCCACTAATCTGCCGTGAAATTCCTTATCCATCAATATTATTCTTACGTCTATATAATCAATCGGAGCCATTAATTCCGACGTTTCTTGCGAATATAGCCTTCCCTTAAATTACGTGGTGAATGAACTTGAAAAATTCGATAATAAAATTATATAATAGATATCAACGCAAAAAATGTTTAACCTAGCCGCGGCGATGGGGTTTTAGAGTTTAAAGTTTTTGATTTTTCACGAATTACTCTTTTAATATAATTCTTAATGTGTTTTAAACATTCTGTATTTGTCAAAAAATTCTAAAGAATAAATATAATAAATAATCATGTCCATTATTGTCAATTGCAATTGCGAAATAAAAATAATAACGACAGTATTCGCTTCTGTTACTACAGGTTCGATGTTTTTGTTCGCTCACAACCGGTGCGATGTGCTGAGTGCGAGTGAAATGATCCGATTGACAAGTGCGACCAGAGCCCAGTCTATAGCGAGACATCGCCGATTGCGCTTGTCATTTACGAGTAATATTGATTAATAGAAACATTCAAAATATCGACCAAATTATTTTTATTCTAAGAATAATCAATTTTTAAGAGTAGTTTTCATCAATATCTTGAAACGTTAAAAACATACACTAGTTCGATCCGGATTAATAGCGGTTTTTTCAAATATCAGTTCCGCTTCGCGTTATAATTATTTAAATATGTTTATTTATTTTAATATTAACATTAAAGATGTATATTTTTTTAATAAACCGAATAAAGCTCTGATTATTCGTTCCAACAATAAAAATGGGTTTTAGGTATTTTTGTTGTATAATATGTAATAGGGACCACTTCGAAGGGATAGAATAAATATTGATGAATAAATATATATTTTTGAGAAAAACTAAAACAACATTTTTAATCGAAAGAATTTTACATCGAAATTAATTCCCAAGTTATTTTTATTCCAGATTTACTATTTTTTTAACTAAACATATATCCCATATATGTTTGGCCATAATGTCGATATATTTATCACAAAACAAAAACTAGTAATGAAATTGCATTAATATAATATTTTTACAAAAAAACTTTAAAAAGACGACATTAAAAATTAATTATTAAAAAAATATTTTTTTAAGCACACTTAACATAAAAATGGTAGGTACTTACCATTACCACAAACATTCTTCAACCTATGAATTAATTTAACGTTGTTAACGTCAAAAGTGAACATTTAAAAATCACTAACGGGATCTTAAAAATATCAGACGTTGTAAGAATTATGCTAAAATCTCTCCTACAATAAAATATCTTAGATCATAAACTCTCATATCACATATCTATACACTCTTAAATCATTATATTAACAATATAAATTTAAATCGACTCGAGAAAGTAAATCTGTGCTAAAAAACTTAATCTAATAGTTAACAATGGAGAAGTAATTCTTCCTTTAGAAAATACGTTGAGGAACTCACAAACCAACACTTGATTTATTTTGAATAAGAAAT
>JAGXCT010034768.1:0-38691 GCA_022495035.1 Philopotamus ludificatus
GCGAGTCTCAAGTAACTAGTGTAGTAATAGCAATCCTTTCATCATAGGAAAGACCCTCTTAGAGAGAAGTCCCCTAGAAAGAAGGAAGAGGAGCGAAAGTATCGAGACTAGACCAATTTTTGATCAACAGATTAGGGTTTTCCTTCCCAGGGTATACTGGCTATGTGGTGAGAAATTCCTTAAAGACCAGATTTATTTATGCACACAAGGATATGTGCACACCAACATGTACATATTTTCAAATAATTTATAACAATATAAGTGATTGCCCGTAATTTGTCTATTCAAGCACACTAAACGTGCAAGGGCGTCAATTGGGGTTCTGCACACAGGCACCGCACACTATTGGTGCGCTAGTGTACAGAGTCATTCTATAAGTATAGTATGTATAAAAATATATTAATAGATTTAAGCATTTAATTACAGGTAAAAATATATCTTTACCTCTAATTAACTTAAATTTGTTTTATTAACGCAATTAAATTGGCTCAAGTTTTTTTAGGACTGGCAACACCGGGGGTTTAAATTCGTTTTTGACCACAAGGCCAAAAACGGCAGCCAACGGAACGAATTAGATTCGAAAATTCATTTAGTAATTTACCCTTTGCCGTGGACGCAAAATGATAAATTAGAGGTGTTGTAATTTTCAGCGCTTATTTATTCAGAGCTATATTAGGCGAAGGCTGTGGGCACATGTAAACAATGGCGCTAATTATTTCTACTTTTTTTTTTTCGTAAATTTTTAGACCAATCTTTCTTGCATTATAAAAAGGGGTGGTGAGCGAGGAAATAATTTTCTTCTCTGTTAAAAGGCGAGCGGAAATGAGCGATGTTCGTCAGATATAATATCAAGGATATTAAGATTGTACCGGACATTAAAAATAAATGTTGACGATGTAATATTTAAATGTTTTGCAAAAATAACATCAAGGTTGTTTGCGAAAAATTCGATGTGGGTTGACAGACAGCGAGTGAGGGATGATTCATTTTTCAGAGCATTTTCCAGCATCCCCGCTGAAAAATTACACAAACAATTAATGTAATTGTTATTTTGCGTTTCGTAAGCGAAGCGTATGCAAATGAGAATATTCATATAGAAATTATTATACGCGGAAATTTGTAAAAGCATTAAAATATATTGTCGGCCTTATGTCTGTTTTCTACATACATATGCATATAAAATAACCGTTTTTATTTAATAACTTAAAAAGCTTTTCAGACAATATTTTTGAAAATTGTACCTTAATTAGTATATTAAAGCAAGATTAAATAAATAGTTCTAGTGCCGAATAATCATCGTTGATATTTTATTATATATGCCTAATTATCAAGAAGATTATACGATATTTTTGAAAATAATCTTTAAATTAATGGAAGAAAAACGGAAAATTGATATGAGCTTTTTAAAAGTTCCTAATATTTTAAAATCGATGTTGTTCAGTAATGTAAATAACAATGAATCGTTGCAGCTGAAAGTTTTCAACTTCAACATCAACTTTTTAGAATCCTCGAGATCTATATCCGATCTCGAAACAAGTTCATTGTATTTTGCGGGGGTAAAATGGATGCGATTCAATACCAGAAGTATACTCGGAAAGATAAGACGAGAAACCCGGAAAACTAAAGAACAAAGACGTCCTGATTGAAGGACTTACGACAGTAGTTCGAAGGAAATGCTACTTCCTTGTTCAGAGCAGTAATGGACTGGATAAAGGTGGCAATCATTATCGCTAACGGCACGAAGAATAGGATTTACTAAATATAATAACTCCTGTATCTTTAAAGTTTTATCAAGAATTTTATAGAATATTCGCCTATGAATAGCGAGGTGTCATAAACCTTTTTCCTACGGCGAGATTCTATACAGGGATCCTAAAACTATCCAATATTAACCGCCAGTGCCGGCCACTCTCTTGGTAACCCTCCATAACTATTCTACGAATAACGGGATCCAGAAAATCTATTTAACATCTCACAACTCCTACTTTATATTAATAATATTATATAGTCAATATAACCTGCATGGAATTGTCTTAAATCTCAAGTAAACTTTGATAAATACTTAACAAAATAGTGCACCTCTGAAAATATATGTATATGTATGTGTACACATATCTTTATATGCATAAATAAATCTGGTCTCTAACGGATTTCTCACCACAGAGCCAGTATACCCTGGGAAGGAAAACACTAATCTGTTGACCAACAATTGGTTTAGTCTCGATACTTTCGCTCCTCTTCCTTCTTTCTATGGGACTTCTCTCTAAGAAGGTCTTTCCTATGATGAAAGGATTGCTATTACTACACTAGTTACTTGAGACTCGCTTTGGGCAGATGTGCGTATGAATGCCTGTGTATATCTAGGTGTGTGTATGTGGTCACTCGCTACATGTCACTCGTGACTCGTTATAAGCAGATAACGCCTTAGAGAAGAGAATAAACGAATACCGAGACAAACCCCCTCCCACTTGCCTGGACACAGTCGAGAGGGTAAACTCCGATACCTACAAGGTAGAAAATGTTCGTCCAATGCTAGCAATGGCCAAGAGAGGGAAACTCTTTACAAAAAGGTTCCTTTGGCCTCGATTGCCATTCGAGAGTTTGGTAAGGCCCATGCCCTCAGCAAATGAGAGCCTTGTGGCTGGCAAATAATGATGATGATGTTAAACAGAACAATCTCAAGATATTTAAAAAAAAAAATTCGAGATGAATTACTACATTTAGAAATAGAAACAAACATTATGATATGAATATAATTGAAATTTTTGAATTTCGAGGGTGGTTTGGAAATGGAATTTGGTTTGTTTTTTACTTGTCGGTAAATGGACAATTTAGGCAGTTTTTGGTTAAAAATTGCTATTATGATACCTTCGAATATAGCCTCTGTGACTATTTCATATTCCTGAAGATGGAAAATAAATTTGAAAGGCAATGTTTGTTAATACGGTGTCCTAAAACAACATGGTTTTGCTCAAAAATAATATTTCTATAACACGGTATTCAATAACACGCTTTAGCTCTAACATACAAAAAACTAAAAATCATTCTTGAACCCATCTGCCGGAAGAAGATGAAAATTCAAAAGGAGGATGTAAAATTACCCGTCTTTTTACATCTTGATCTACAAATATATTACCAAACCAACATTACAGAATTCCTAAATATTATAAAACAGTAGCGCTATGATAATGTTCGGCGCCTGTGTGCAGAACTTCATTTAGCACCCCTGTATGTGTGCCTGATAAGACCAGCTAAGGGTAATTAATATTGTTATATATTATTTAATGTCGATTGTATAGGCGCCCCACATTGTAAGGCGCCTGTGTGCGCCACACAATCTGGCCATATGGACGGCACACGCCCATTTGATATTATTCAACCGAAAAATTAAATTAAAGACTAATTTTATCAATATATTAATATACGTAGGACAGAATAGTAATGCGGCCAGCGTTCGGCGCTTGTCTGGTGTGCTTGAAAAGACCAATCAAGGGTAATCAATATTGTTATATATTATATAATTTTAGAGTGTCTGTATGCGCCACACAATCTGGCCATATGGACGGCACACGCCCATATGATATTATTCATCCGAAAAAACGTTTACGATTAATTTCATCAATATATTAATATACGTAGCACAGAATAGTAGTGCGCTGAGCGTGCGGAGCTTGTGTGCAGAACTTCATTAAGTGCCCCTGTACGTCTGGTATGCTTGAAAAGACCAATTAAGGGTAATCAATATTGTTGTATATTATTGAATGTCGATTTTAAGGGCGCCCTAAATTTTCCGGCGCGTGTGTGCGAAACACAATCTGACCATATGACGACACGCCCATGAAATAGAAGACGGAAATGATGAAAATGATTCAGATAGTAAAGAATAAATTGAAAACAGATATATTTTGTATTTTCTGATACAGATGTTAATTTGTAAATAAAATTAGAGTTGCTTGGATTGACTTGAACACTTATACGGTGTTAATGAAGTTTTAGAACCTAACCCCCATTTTTGTTTACTGATTTTAAGTCTTAAATAACAGGACAGAAAAGAAAATACCAAACTCTAGACCAGGCTTGGCTGAACGAATAAAGTTGTTTCATGGAATTTTTGATCAAAAGCTAAAAATTAAATTTATACAGTGAGAATTTTGTAATTGCGCAAGGAGATAATTTTCATGTTTGACCGAAAAGCTGAAAACTTTAATCTATGGTTCCAATCTGAATATCTCGACTAGAAGAGAGAGCTGCGCAGAAAAGTGAAAGCGTCTAATGTAAATATTTCGTCTGTAACCAAAATCTGCGCAGCGAGAAAATTTAGAAATTTAATTTAAAAAATGAAGAAAATCTTTATTATTGATTCGGTAATATAGGTTCGCGCGCCGTAGTTTACCCAGACCTGCTCTAGACTGAAAAAAATATATAAACGAGAAAACAATATAAGAACGAATTCTCAAAACAATGTTATTTATTCAGACATTGATATTCAATTTTCATATATTATTTTAAAATAACAAATCAAAAATACCGGAGATTCGAAATTGTGTATTATGTTTCTAGATATTATAATCATAATAACCTGGGGGTTATTGCGACCATTTTTTTTAAAATATTTATATTCCATCACGTTTATTTTTCGCATTTATTCCGCGTGATATATCAATTTGTCGGGAAATATAAATTTCGCGTCAAATAAGGAAATGGGTGACCCTTTCGGCGACATCTTTTCGCCCCACCTCCTTATCCCCCGTACGCATCCCTGAGATATTGAATTGTAAGACTACCGAATGGTCTATTTTTCCCCTATCCTAGGCAACCATAAATTTTTTCCGGTGATTTTCGGATGTCTCGGGGCGTTTTTCCTCTGGATTCTGTTATGGTAAGCACTTACATACTTACCTACGCACGATTTGTACGTGCGTTGCCGACGACAAACGTACATGGTCTGATGTATTGTATCGTCGTATTTCGATACCGGATACGGGATGACACAGGGATAATTTCGCGTTGTATTTTGACTGCGAAATATATTTTTGGGCAAAAAAAAGGCATGGATTCGCAGAATTTACAGCCTAAGGCCGCAGAGATAATAAACGGACCGATCAATGGTAAAACTTTATAGCGGAAAACCCTCAGATAAATAGGCTAGAGCTGTAGATAGCGACATCAGTTATCTAAGAAATGAATAAAAATAATAGATACAATGAAACTCCCAACTATTGTCCTTGTATTCAGCGTATTCGCATTGATCGTCCTTTTATAGCCTCGGCCAAATACTCATAAGATCCATATGAAATAATTTCCACTTCGATTCCGATTGATTTTTAAGACGATGAAGACTCGAAAAACGATCAAATCCTGTTCCATCGTGTCAACATATATCTGCACTTGTTAATTGTAAAACATCCGACTGACCTTTTAAATGATTTAATCTCATCGGAAGCTCCACCGCAGTTTTCGCAGGCTCCGTGTACTTTTCTGGAAACATTTGCTAAATTTTCACAAATGAATTCAATTTGTCAGTCGTTTTATTTTTAGTCAAAGCGTGTTGATTATTTTTTTCTGCTATTGGTTATTATTTTATCCGTTACACAATATCGATCAGGGTTATGTAAATTAATGATTAAAATTACCAATGACGAACTAGATACATCTATACATTGAATATTAGTTTTCGTCGTGGATATTAAAAGCGTTGGACGTGTTATCCAAAACATTGAACGAAATTAAAATATATGGTCACCCTACTGAGTGAATTAAATAAATTTATAAGGCAAAACTAATATAAATGACGTTTAATAGCACTTGGTATTATTTTAAAGCTTGTTAATCCTACACATTTTACTTAAAAACATATTTTTATCTTTATCGATTTATATGAATTAATATTCGGTGAGGCTTTGATCGATTAGAAAACTCTATTGATCCACATATGAGAATATTCCATTTCTAAGAATAATATATCACTGGCGAAGAGAAGTCAATTTTATAAAACAACCTAAAAAATAGCTTTCATTTTGATTAAATTTTATTTATAATTGAATTATGGTTTTTTAAAACATAGCCACAATATATTGCCGTAAAGATGTGTCGAGTCTATTTACTAAGTCTAAGAATATATATGTTAATATATTAAAAAAATAAATAAGGGTAAGTACAACCATTAGAAGCCTTATAACATCCATCAAATCGTCTCGTTAAATTTTTATAACATCGCTTTGCATTATATTTTTCAGGAAAATTCTAATCATTTTTCAAGGAAAAAATGTTTTTTTAGGATTTTTACGATGTATTAATAAAAAAATGTCATTACCTTTTGCTTTACTTTAAATTAATATGGTGATGTATATTAAAAATGATTATTTTAGCATAATTGTATTTTTGAATACATTTATAATTTTCTGAATAAAATGTGAATATTTTTCTCGTTTCATCTAGTATCTTTTTTTACACGTTGGATATGTTTTAGAAAATACAGTGTAAAACTCGTTTAAAAATACAAAGAAAAATGGATAATTCGGAAAAGCTTAAGCTTAGATTATTATAAAATGAAATAAAATATATTTTATTTAAATCCAGAATTTAAATCACCGACTGATAAAAAAGTATTAAAGTTTTACTATAATTAAATGAGAAAATAATGACAAAAAGGCGTATTTTGTATAGTCGATCGTGTAGTTTTAAGTCTCACAAGAAGTGTTTTATTTTCAAATCATCAATAGATATTTTAAGAATAATATTTTGGAAAAAATATCGAACGTGGATAAGGTGAGTTAGTTTTATACCCGAGAAATCATTCATACGAAATCGCATGTTGTGGAAATATTGTCAAAAATATAAAATACAATAACTGTAAAGACATTTGCGACTCCTATTGCAATCCCTTCTAGAGCGCTGTTTTCTTCAAAACGCTAATTTTTCAATGTCAAGTTACGTATTTCGAAAATATGTAATATTATACATAAATACGCTCATTGTAAAATATTTTCCAGTAGCTTTTTTCCCTTAAACTTCATAAAAAACCACACTTCGGGGACATTTAAGTAACCAAGTAAAAAAACATTTTTATCTTGGAATGGAAGATGGATATGGGAATGGAAGATCCCAAATTTGTATAGGTGTTTGGTTGTCCATAGCGCGGGTTTCAATGGCGTGGTTCCTATCTCTGCGCTATAGGAGGGCTAGCTGTAATGCATTAGGGATTCCTTTATAGTCAGCACTCTCATGTCTAGAGATCGTGATTATTTTTGTTCCGAATCTTCTTGATTTTGCCTCTTCAAGATCTTTTTATTTTGCATCTTGCATCGCAGCTACTACGGTGGAGGTCGTGGTGATCTTCACTTGATCGCTCCAGCGGATGAGAACCTGATCTTTCTCCTGCGTCCTTGTATCATCACCATTATCATTTACCAGTCACAAAGCTCTTACTTGCTGAGGGTATGGACCTTACCAAACTCTCGAATGGCAGTCGAGGCCAAAGGGACCCGAGTCTCACACGTGACGTGAGGGCTCCCTTTCGTGTCCATACCGTGAGGACCCGAGCTGTCTTGGTATGCGGTTTTTTGGAAAGAGTTTCCCTCTCTTGGTCATTGCTGGCATTGGACGTACATCTTATACCTTGTTGGTATCGGATTTTACCCTCTCACGATTCTACCCCTCAGGCAAGTAGGAGGGGGTTAATCTCGTTTTTTTTTTCTATTCTCTAATGCGTTATCTCCTTATAACGAGTTACAAGTGACAAGTAGTGAGTGACCACACACACACACACCTATATAGATATACACAGGCATTCATACGCACATCTGCCCATAACGATTCTTAAGTAAGCCGGTCGCAAGTGATTATTAGCCCTGTCGCGCAATAGCAATCCTTACATCATGGTAAAGAACTTCTCAGAGAGAAGTCCCCTAGAAAGAAGCAGGAGGAGCGAAAGTATCGAGACTGAATCAATTGTTGGTCAACAGATTAGGGTTTTCCTTCCAAGGTTATACTGGCTCTATGGTGCGAAATCCGTTAGAGACCTTATTGTTTATGCACATAAGGATATGTGTACACATACATGTACATATTTTGTCAGGGGTTCACTATTTTGTTGAGTAGTTATAAACGTTTACTTGGGTTTTTAGTCAACTCCGTGCTGGATTATTCACTAAAATATAAAAGATTGTTTATAAGAGATGCTGACCATCAGTAGTAATGGTAGAGTGGCCGCCATAATTAATATTGGATAGTATATTACTACGTAACTGCTCCAGGCTATCGTTTTTTCTAGCAAGACGTCTAAAGAATCGAAGAATCCTTTTGAGGCATGTAGTAGAAAGTCGGTCATCTTTATCGTCCCCCATTTCTTTCAGGACAGACACGTTTTTGCGTTTAGCAGTCCATGGTATTCTCAGCAGGCGTCATCAACTCTACATTTTAAAGGCGTCAATTTTCTTTTTCATATTCTCCTTTATAGTCCAGGTTTCTGGACTAAATTCTTTTTTGGTTTTTTGTATATCTATTTGTCCAAATTATCTATAGCTTTTAAGGCATACCTATTCGGTTTTTTATTTCTGGCTCATAATTTACGTTACTCGTTCCGTTACTCTGCAGATCCGGAAAATCAATAGATATATTGGAAAATATTGATCTCGAGCCTTAGTTTTTTTACTTTCACAGCTCTTTTGAGCAGTTCAGTCATTTCTTCTTCGTTGGCGACTTTGTTAAATAGAACTAGTTAGGCTTTATATGCTTGAGTTAACACGTCAAAAAATTGAAGACTTTGGTTGGGAAACCTTCAAAATATTATCTGTTCCAGTCAAAGGTTCATTTTTTTAACTTAATCAATTTACATATTCCGTCTCGATCACACCATGCGCAATGCGATGTTACCTAGCCGTGGTGTTGGTTTTTATTGGGTGACACTTATTGCGAGAGTTCAGTCATTTACGCGTCATATTGGTTAGTTAAAAAATCTAAAATATCGACAGAAACATGAATAAATGTTTTTATTCATAAAATAATCAATTTTTAAAAAAAAATGAAAGATGACTTGAAATATTTGGGGTCCCTGAGAGACCCCCTTCGGACGACTCAGTTGTTTTTGAGCCACCGTGATGGATGAGACAAATAATAAACAGCGAACTAAGTACGATCGGCCTGTTCCGGGTATTTTGATCCAAAAAGGCGTTTTATATAAAATTTGAGCTTAAGTTTGATTTTTAAATTAAAAAATGCCTTTCTTGCAGAATTATTTTAAATTTGGGTTTGAGGCTTATTGACTATTCATTGGTCTACCAGGGGATAATTTATGTTGGGTGTATTTGCCACAGTACCCGTGCAGAATTAACCAATCGGAGCGTGGTAGTATGGCGTAGCCAGTGTTGTGAACACTCAGCGGCTAATTACTGTACCTGGCGTCCATTACAGCCTGAGCAGGGTCGGATTATGCGGCCGATACCTGAACACCATATACAATCAGACAGTCCATAATTAAACAGCAGCTGGACAAGTGTTTGGAGGCTTCGCCCTGTCGCCGGGACTTAGCGTCCTCGCCGACCAACAGTCATCCCGCAGACCGCACATCGCTCAACCGTTTAATCATATCGGACGCCATTGACATGGATTTGCATAACTCTATGTATTCAGCTGAGATGCAAATTATTAATGGATCATGCTGAAGCAACGCTTCAATAAAATAAAAGCTCGAGTGAACGTATAATTTTATTTTAATACGGCTTAAATTGACATAATTGATTGGATTAATTTGTTTGAAGGGAAATTAATCCTCATATTGGAATAATCATGACCCCGGGCGGCCAAATGGACCGGGCTAATTTGAATAATGAGCATTAAATAAGCGATCCATTGGAAAATAATTCGACTGGCTCTGGCTAACCGCGTTTGTGTTTGCTGTGTCTGATTGGGTCGAGTGGATAGGCATTATTAAAACAAAGCCTCTGCAAATACCAAACCATCGACGAAAATGCAAATTTAATTAGCCATATTGAAATATCAAGCGATTTTCGGCGCCGTTCACTAACCGACGCCTCTAACCTGACGATAAATTACGTTTTACATGTGATTTACATCTACATATGTAATCGTATTTTATAAGAAAAGGATCATGTTAAATATGATTTAATAACATGAAGAATATGCCTGACAATAATTGAAGAGGGAAAGCTCGCCAAAATCAGTCTCTTTAATAATAAGGCATAAATCTCGCATTTTTTTTCCATATCTGCAAATGCTTAGATTTTACTGCCTTGTTTGTTGTTGTTGTTTGTTCTTTAAACAGAACCAACTTTGTGTGAGGCTCTAAAAGGTAAACAATCGCGCAAATCTCGAATTCGTCAAAAATAACTTTCAGAAACGTTATCATGATTTTTTCACGAAGAAAAGTGCGTCGGAATCTTCAGAAATTATATTTCGCATCTCGCAATCTATAAAAAAAATCATTTGAGCGAATTATTCAAGATAAAGCATAGATATTATTCTATTCAGATGTGTGTAAAAATCTCTAATATTTTTTTAATTAAATATTATGTAATGAGATACCTCAATATCTCTAGAGATTATGATTCATATTTCTGATCCATACATTTCTGAACTCATAAAAAACATGGGAGATGTAAATTGTTGGTGTTACTAATACTAGAGATAGTATTTATTTAGATGTGATGCTAATAAATCAATATACAATCAACCCTTCTAAAGCGTTCACTTCTATAGCATTTGTGGCGGTTTTTCGTATAGCGCTCATTTTACAAAACGCAATATTTTCAAGGTCAAATTAGAATTTTCGTAAATATATATTAATGTGCAGAAGCTGTTTGCCCCTTTATCTCACTAGGCGTGTTCTGTTCTTTTTTTGGTGAATAACCGCCGAAAAAAAAAAGTTCCAGGGATATTTATCACAATACAGTAAGAAAATATTTTTCTACTTGTATAGTCGTGGAACAAACTATGATCAAGTAAATCGATGCATACGATTTTTAAAGCATTAGGTATTTATCTGTTAAAGGGGGTTTAATCATTCTATTTTTTTATAAATTGAGCAACTGGTATTAAAAAAGTCTCGATGGAACGTGATATAAGATGACTCATATTTCCGAAATGGTTTCTTAATTTATATTTTTATTATTTATTCATCATACGCTAAAGCATTTTAAAAATAACTAAAAAAACTGTCCCTTTGAACTACCCTGGCACATTTGTTGCGAATGAAAAAACTGGAAGAAATATGCTAGGTCAATACCCCCTCGCGCCTATAGGCACGGGCTATTGTTATCCAACTAAACACGTGCATGGTCATTAAAAATATAAAAATGGGTCAAATGTTTGATTTGCTTCAAATCGCAAAATACAATTAAAAGAACCTAAACCCCAAATTTTGTATGGGTGCCTAACTTTCTATAGCGTTTTTTTTTATAGCGTGGTCCTTATCTGAACGCTATAGAATGGTTGCCTGTACATCATATTAAACTAAATCCAAACTATATAACAACAAATAACAACATTATGAACATATGGAATAACGTGGTCCGCGAATGCAGTTACAGCGTTATTCTACATTTTTTTTATATAAAACAAATAAGTTATTACAACCTTTAAAATATTTGACACATAACCTAAAAATTCAAGAGTAGCGTTGGCTTACTAGTACAAATGAAAGAGTTGTAGAGTGAATATTTTTATAGAGAAGATGAATGACTTAGACACAAGTAGTACATCAATACTAAAAATGCAGTTACCACCTTATTCGCGGCACGTATTCAATTAAATATAGTTTTGAAATAAATTATTCATTTTCATCAAGAAAAAAAATATTATTTTCTTTATTAAAAAGAGGATTAACCCCTTTTAAATTAAATTCTAAGATTATTTTTTTCATAATTATTTAGATGAAAATTTGTGCAAAGTTATATTTATTAGATACAATTTTATCAATTGCAGTCAAACCTGTTTTGGTGTGCGTTTTTTTTTGTGCGACTTATTTTATGCGGATGCAAAGATGAAAAAATGATTTTTTTACCGTAAGTTTGTGTGCATGGTTAAATGTATTTCATCATCACATTACATACGTATCGTTTCAATCAATTACATTACATATGTGTTGCACTATACCAGTGATGGCGAACCTTTTTGAAAAATGCGTCAAATTTTTGTTTATTATTTTATGGATTTTCATTTCCATATTTATTTTATGCGGTCCCTCTCCACCGCACAAAAACAGGTTTTACTGTACATATTTTTTATACTGCATATTTATTTTAAATAATAAATTATTACTATTATTTATAAAGCCAATTAAGGATCACGTGTTCATTTCGCTCATACTTTCAATCAAACTACACGCTGATCAGAATTGTATTATAATAAATTATTTCTTTTCATATGTACTTCATACGTGATATAAATATTTAATCAAGTTTCATTACTTATACACGATACGGGATGATAGAATAATAAGTAATTCATATCAAGAACATCGTGTTTATTTTCGGAACAAACGTATCATATTCCTATGATGATAATTAGGGGGAGTTTTTTTCCCCCACCTCACATCTTGTTAACGCAATATATTATTTTATTATTTATGGTAACAAAACATGGTATGAAACATTTGCATGTTTCATTATACAAAGAGCTAGCGTTATTTCAGTGCATAGTAGCTACTTAAAAATGCATTGTGGAATGCAGAAATTAGATGCTTTTTGTTGTGGAAAAAGCAAAAAAGACAATGAAAATGTGTTCTAAAAATATATAAATATTAGGGGGACTAAAAAGTACTCAAAATTTCAACGATGAGCTCATTCACAGTTAGTTTATGACGAGACACGATCCCGTAAACAGTAAAAGGATGTAAATTTTATTTTTCAGTTAAAATTTTTTTTTCTACCAAGGTAACATCCTTATGTTAAGGCCAACAATAGAATCGAGCAAGAAATAAAGGGAAACGAAGTAGTGAAAAAATTACCTATACTTACGGGGATATTCTGAAACTAAAGTGTCATCGACGGTTTAAAAAGTTTAAAAATGGAAATAGAAATACAGTAAGTCCTTAATTCGTTCCAAAGATTTTCGCGTAAGTCGAAAAATCGCGTAAGTCGAACAACCTTTAAATTTGAGAAATTTTATATGATACGTGTCAGTTTCAAATGATAGTTGAAAACATAACAGAACTACATATATAAATATAATCAAATAAACATATATATCTTATTTATTCAGTACATAAAGTATGTATATAATCGGTTTATTCAAGTTTATGTAGTTTACTTTTAAAATACTGGTCCAGTTTTGTTTGCATTGTAGCCCTTTTCTTTTTTTCATAAATATAGTGTAGCATGAAATAGCATCATGCACTGCTTTTAAAACTCTTCCAAATCGTTCTGAATCAGGGTCTTGAGCCTCAAAACCAGCTAAACTATTTTCGATCATATTTAAAATCTTCTTGGTTTCAAATAGCTTTGGTTCTTCATTTTCTTCTAAAAAGATGTCTTTATTGTCAAATCCTCGAGTTTCATTAAAACTTCCTTACTCATTGCTGTTGAATAACTTCAGTTCTTTGGCCATTTCTACAAGTTCACTAAGAACATTCTCATCTTCTTCAGTTTGCATACTATCCTCGGTCAATTGGGGAATGAGTTTATTCTTATTTCTTCTATAATTACGCCTCTATTCTTGCTTATTATGGTGGATTGCATCGATACGTATTTTTTGGTCCATGATACGAAGTTTATCGGAAATTATTGTTTCTAACCGTAGAATGAGACATTTTATGAGATCGTGCGATGTCTGCCATCTTTTCACCTTTTTCGAATTGGTTTATGATTTTAACTTTCGTCTCCATAGTACTGGCACGTTTACTTCTTTTATCACTGTTTGGCATTGGTTTAGGGTTTTGGATTAATGTTGTGAAGAAAAAAATCGAGCGCAACACTTGAGTAAGCTATGTCAATTCAGATTTATTGTTTTATCTCAATCTAGAATAAACTGCATTGTTCGGTATGTCGATGACGGATAAGAAGTACAGTTAAACTCCTACTAACACTAAAATCGGGACCGCGTAAATTGGATTCGTGTTATTGGGGGTATAGCCTGGCGCGTGTCAATCCATCGCATTATTCGGAGTAGTTTAATAAGGGGTTCCACTGTGTTTGCACATGCGTGCTGGTATTGTTTTTTTCTCTTTCTTACTTCCGTATTCTAATTTATGTAAACAAACACCGCAGAGAAATAAAGATCGGCAAAATAAAAAATGGAGATTTTTTTAAAATCGCGTAAGTCGAGGACTTACTGTATGAAAGATGTCCCCAAAAATTAGATGATGATATCCTGAAGGCGATGGTGGATTCAGATCCTCGTCAACAACTGAGAAATTATCATTGAAGATGGCTGTCCAATGGTCTACAGTTCAGGATCATCTTCGTCGCATAGGAAAATTGTACAGGCAAGGATTTTGGATTCCTCATGAATTTACGGAGACGGCGCTCAATCAACGGCATACCATCTGCGCGTCTCTTTTGTCTCGGTATGAGACCGATCCGATTTTTCGGAGAACTGGAGAATAGAAGTGGGTGAAAAAAACAATGGCTTTCTTCCGGAGAAGTAGCTGTTCCGACTTATCGACTATCACTAACAATAAAGAAGATCCTTGTTTGTGTGTTGTGGGATGTTTCTGGAATTATACACTATGAACTGCTGGACCTGGTCAGATCGTGTATTGAAAACAACTCGAGAGAATGAAACAAGAGCATATAAAAAAAATAATCTGTCTGAGTAAATAACAAAAAAAGGATCTTTCAACAAGATAACGCGAGGCCTCACGCTGCAAAAGTAACACAGGAAAAAATAAGGGAGCTTGGATTAAAACTTTTAACACATCCTCCTTATTCATCTAATCTTGCTCCGTTGGATTACCACCTTTTCAGATCGTTCGAGCTCACATTAAGAGGTAAAAAAATGTTGGATAAGTGAAACCTCATTTGCAAAAGTTTTTCAATTAAAAATCGAAGGACTTTTCCAAAAAAATGTGAGAAAACGATGGAAATTAATTTGTTGATTAGTATTTAAGATCTTTTAAATAAAAAAATGATTACTTTTCGGTCCCCCTAATATGCATAAAATATATAATAGGTGTATCTCGTTAATATTGAATAAACCTTTTTCTCGCCGCAAATTTAATATTGTCTATATGAAATTGTTTGAACTCGGAGAGACACGCATTAGTGGGCCTCAGACAAACGTCTGAATCGTGAAATATTATATTCAGCTAAAGCAAATATTTGGTTACCGGCGACAGACTGAAATATTCGCACACAAAAGTGTCAAACGAGCGCGGAACACCCTGTAGACAGATCTAATAACGCGGTGGTTTCCAAATATTTAATCATTCCGCTGCGCGTTGAAATTATAATTACTTGATAACACAAAATACATGGCGATGTAATCGCCATATGGCGGGAATTAAATTATTTTTTACACGCGACGCAGTGCGACGAACGACCTGAAACAAAAATCGCGACGTTTCAGCGATTCATCGCGAAATATTTATATACATTTTTTTTGTTATGAATAAACACAGACGTTAACCGGATAATAATTAGATTTATTTGATTTAATGTATTCCAACAGGTGTATTTGAACGAGAATGATATATTCGTAATGTATGAATAAAATCATGGCGAACATATATTTGACAGATGCCGAAATCCTGCCAGGTAAAAAAAGGAAATCGGATAAAAGCAGATAAAACCCTATGGGGTAAACGTATTTTGGCCATGGAAAAGGCTTTTGTACACATTTTTTTTCATACACAAATCCGATATTCATAATATTTTTCGCTCATACACACACAAACCTAGGTATATATATATATATTCGCATTTATCAGACATGTCGTGAAAAAAAATAACCATTTGTTATTATTGTATGCGATAACGAGACACAAAAACATTTTTGTTTTACCATTTTTTTTGTTGTTTTTACATACATCATAAAATAAAATACTGTATATTCACGTGTTCATGCAATATAATATTATATATTTATTACTTTGTTACTATGTTACAAACTAACTACAAGTTACAAGTATAAATACGCGTATAAGCGAAACTATGTATTTATTTAAACCACATATAAATACATATTGCCTAGATCTAAGAACATGTATTCATTCATTATGTATTAAATAAAACTGTCGTAATTAAAATTATGTATATTAAATCGCAGTATTGCAACAAATGCATTCTAACCTAATATTTTTAATCTAAATTTAAACGGTAAATTAAGTACAGTAAAACACATAAATAATAAATAAAAAAATATATATCGTTTAAATATAAATACAATCGCCCCTGACAATTGCGCTCGATAAAAATATTAACCATGCTAATGGGGTATATTTGGAACCCCAAGTTTTTCTCGAATAACTCCTTTACTATAAATCCTAAAAGTCACAAAATGTTTGTATTTATCTAAAAAAATCTAAAGAATAAATATTATAAATAATTATTGTCCTTTATTGTCTGCGCATGATGTTTTTTTTCGCTCGCATCTGGTATGATGTGCCGAGTGCGAGTGAAACCGTGCGATTGCGTCATATTGATTAGTAGATAAATCCAAAATATTGACGAAATTATTAAGCATATCATAAATAACTATTTTTATTCTTAGAATGATATTATTTTTAAAAAATGAGTCAATATATTGATAAAGAATTTATCAATATAATGACTTAAAATGCTTGTAGTCTAGTTTTCATTATAGATAGACAGACTCCTTTCGGACGACGCAGTGGTTTTCGAGCCGCCGTGACAGATCGGTTAATGACGTCATATCCGTATGGTATGATTATATAGTCATTCTAGTTTCAATCTAATTAAGAATATAATTGAAAATAAGAATTACCTTATAAATTTTATAGATTTTTTAAAATAAATAATGGTGTAATAATAAGTACAGTCAGCTCTTCTATAACGTTTCCTCTAAATTGCTTCTCTCTACAAAATGCTAATATTTTCAGCGAAATAAAGGTCATTGTTCTTTGTTTCTCATAGCTTTATTTATTTATTTAGGTTATTAGAATAGAATATATGATCGGTATAATTTTGAATCTTTTTGTAAGGGCGGGTCACGCGTATTCGCGTCATTTGACATGATGAACATCTGGATATTACTCATTTTTATTATAATTATCTATCAATTTTAAATTCAAACTCCTTTAACTGATGTCGTATAAGTATTTTTACCTTAATTTACGATCTGAGAGTTTTTAGATTTATATTTTGTGCTTTTTCTTATTTTTTAAAATTAAATATAGCAGTTTAAAAACATATAGTAATTTTTTGATTTAAAACAATCCGTAAAAAAGTATAATTGATTAATCTAATACTATATATATCTTTACTTAGAATAGAAATATATTTGATATTTAATTAGTAAACAACGGTACAGTGGAACCCCAATTACACTAGCCCGAATTACGCGCTGAGTTGAAATATTCCAAATCCCCCAATTGCGCGGTCGCATTTACACACAGTCAAACGTTGGCTAGCGTCTGTGTATTTAACACGTGCCAGGCTATACGCCCACAGCTGGACGGCTTCATCCCCCCAATTACATGACTCTAAACAACACGGTCCCGATTTTAGTGTTAGTGGGGGTTTAACTGTACAGTTAGCCCTCCTATACCGTTTCCTGCTATAGAGTGACACCATATAATACGCTCTTTTAAAATATTTAAATAAAAAATTGATTGATGTAATAATTTCGTTATAATATATATAAAAAAATCCAACCATAAATTTTGTATGCTCATAGTCTTCTATAGGGTGCTTATTTCGTATTTCGGCGCTCTAAGATGGTTGAATGTAATTCGTAAACAAGTTATATATTTATTCATTTCTATTTATTAATTTATACTTAATATTTATTATTCAGCGCCGATTTGACGTTTTTTACAATTGTCGGAGCGGAATTGTCGTTTTAAATTTTAAACGATACATAATTTTTATTACATACAAAAATATTATGCTTTAATCTAAAACACATAAATAAGCTAATTAAAAATTAGTTTTACTGTACCTAAATTATTATAAAATCTATTTAAATTGCTTTCTATCCATCCTAAGACATACTAATCTATCTAAAACATATTTTATTGAACTCAGTCATCATTTTACAGGGTTACATTATATTAGGGTTATAATAATAAATAAATTAAATAAATTTTCTCAACGTTTAGAATGAGATTCATTATTTTTTTATTTAGTAAATTGGTAGACAGAGTACATTTAAGCTCTAATTATAAGCGTTTTATGTTTTTTTTTTTTTTATTAATAACTAGGATAAGCTATTGTTTTAACATGTGTATAGTTACCAAATACTGTATAATTTAGAGTAGGTAGAGGCGTGTAAGTTGTAAGTTTTTTTTAGTATGTGAAAGAAGGTGTCCGTTACGATCAATGTCTATAGAATGACAGTGGAAGATGAAGAATTTTAAAAATAAATGAAAATAAATTAAAAATAATAAGCCAGCATATGTCCGGAAGATAAGCGATGATTTATTTTATCCTATACTCAGACGATATGGTAGGGAAAAAATATATATAAAAAATAAATAAATAAAATGTATACTATTAATATACACTAACAATTCAAATATGCATAAATAAAAATAGGATTATGCAAAAATCTACGAGGATCAACACTTCAAGGATATGAATCAATCTATATAAATAAACACATATGTATATATTATACGTTGGAGTTTGCAATATGGTCGTTAAAAATGTGTTAAAATGATAAAAAAATAAATAAAATCACTCACACGGGGATTATAAATAATGTTACATTTGCAAAATGGATGCAAACTCCAAAATGTTCAATGCCACGACATGTAATCTAACACTGTGTATTTAGAAGCAGCAATTAGTGTAGAAAAGGAAAATAAGTGATAATTTATGAAGATGACGTCAAACATATTAATTAATAATCGAACGTTTGATATTCGCTGATCGATCGCATGGGCGTGGCTTGTTGTATATCAAAGCTTCCCATTTTTTTATTATTATTATTTTTTTTATAATTGTTTGACATCATCCGCAAATGAAACAATATATTTTCATACACAAATATTTATAGTCTGTGAATGTCAACATTTATTTATCTATGTTAGAGAGCACAGGGAGAAGAACAGACAAGAAATACAAGAGTTATATGACAGGGATGTAAATGTGTGATAGGGGAGGCTTACGAGTTGACTCGGACACGAACTCTGTACCATTCCCATAGATCTCTGTAACATACAAACATAAACAGGGTGCAGCCCAACATAAACAA
This sequence comes from Philopotamus ludificatus, assembly GCA_022495035.1. Taxonomy (NCBI): domain Eukaryota; kingdom Metazoa; phylum Arthropoda; class Insecta; order Trichoptera; family Philopotamidae; genus Philopotamus; species Philopotamus ludificatus. The sequence continues at coordinate 19,333 of JAGXCT010034768.1, forward strand.
TGGGGGGTGGGGGAGTATTGTGATCGATGCTGATGTTATTGGTATCTGTTGTATCGATGTCATTGTTGATTATATATATATATATAAATTTTTGGACCAGTGTTTTGTTGCTGTGCTCGAGACCAATCATCTGTCCGCCTTTTTTATGATCCACTCTGAATATATTACAGTGTTTCAATTTTAATTAAAATGATTTATTATCGAAATTAATTAAATCAGATCGCAGACAAATGATTAATCGCGATAATGCAAAAACTTTTTATACTACATAATAAATATATCGAAAAAAACTAAGCTTTTTAATTAAGTTTATAATTCATTTATGGTTCAAATATATATGTAAAAAAAATAAATTAACTTTTCAGCACAAAATAATATATTTAATCGGGGGGGGGTATTATTCATGTATATTTTAATTTAAAATAAACGCTACTTTTTAATTAGATATGTTTATAATAAAATCCTAATCCTATGGAAAAATATATAAACTACAAATAATAAAGCGTTAAAAAAATATTTTCTAATAAATATTCGAATTAAATATAAATTAATTTTAAATTTTCATTTTTATGAACGACGCATAAAACACTCACCTGTTATGAATAATATATTATATATTGTGTGTGTATTTGTTTAATAAATAAATTGTATAATTTCATGAATGGGTGCAGAATTTATTCAATTTGTTTAGGACCGTTGCAAATTAAATCGGGGAAAATAAATTTGAAAAGTTTACGGTATTCGCACAAAACTTTTCAATCAATCGCGCTCGGCCATATTGCGGGCGCGGGGTAAATTGATTTCATCTTAAACTTTTTTTATTATGTATATAAGATGAAATTGTATCGATCAGAGGAGAAAAATGTATTTGATTGAATTTCATTTTAATCAAAATGCAAATGTCTTACTTGGGCCGGTGTACGTTGGGGGGCAACTGAAGCTCGCAACGCTGCCTGAGGATGCCTTCCCACAGTTGGACTCCGACGATGCCGAAGATGAAAAAAACGAAAAAGCACAGCAGCAAAACGTTGCCCAGCATCGGCAACGTGTCCAAGAGTAGCATTACCAGAATTCGCATGCCTGAAAACAAAAACAAAAAATAAAATGTATAAAGCATAGAATATTTTCAGACTTTCGAGCAGCCTTATTTCAAATAATTGAATTGCTTTCCATTCGTGCTGTATTAAATCAAGCCGTTTGAGAGTGAAAAACTTTGTTAATTATTTCAAAACTAACTTAATCCCACTACGAGCATTACGATAATCCACACAAAGCACTCTGCGGAATATTCGTGTAAGATTACACGGCTGGCAGGATAAATTTATAAATGAATATTTTAGCATTGGTGTTTTAAGATTAATTTTATAATTGAGCCGCGGAGGATTTCCGACGGTGTGTTTGTTGTCTGGAGATGTGTATTTGCACGATTGTGTGCGTGACGCTACATCCCCATCAAATTAATTTTGTATGTAATAATGCATACATATTATAATAGGTGGTTAACCGTTTCGATGCCGCGCCGTTTCATACCAAATTATTTCTTTGGCGAGGTGATTTCTATACATTATTTTACCGCTATATTATACCATTTTCTTATACGAGATCTATGCAAACGTGTGAATTAGGATATGTGCTTCCATCCCAATTAAAAAAATAAACTTGATTCGCTTTCTTTTCGTGATAATAAATCGGACAAATGATCGAATTGCTCGAACAGATCGCGGCGTCCGGCCGACCCTCACGTACACATGCTCACTGTGTCACGTGACACTCGCCGGGGCTGGTCAACCTTTCTGAGAAGTGGGTAAAATTTTAGTATGGTCTATGGTGTTTTAAATCATTCGTATATATAAAAAAAAAAACATAGAAAAAGGACACATTATCCAGTCTGATCTGACACCAATTTTTTGCCATGAATCTTATTTTAATGTTTGTGAAGCAATCAGAAGTAATCTAAAACATATTTTACATGGATGTAAAATGCAGGGATGAGTACGTGGATCATTATTAACAACCGCTGAACCGGAGCATGACCCCCGATACTACTGTGAACCATGCGAGATTTGAATGATTCTTATTTATATTTTATATAGTTCTCATAACTTTCTTGTAATATATTATATATTTATTGTTAGCTGTGCTCACAAGCTGATTTTCAAACAAACACTATCTTTTACATCCCTCTAGTTTAGATGTAACGACGAGTTAAAATTCGAAAGAATCTCGATCATGAACGTGTTGCAAGTAGCATCCTGGGCATTCGTTTGATCATGTACGTCATGCGCGTGGCACTGAAAGGTTTATATGATTTTCTTTTAAATAGAAGTAATAGTTTTATTCATGAAATTTTGCTCCCATATTGTCAAAACACGTAATTTCTGCTGTAACTTGTTCAATCAGGTGTTGCAAAAGTCTGGCAATCTACTTCTTCATTTGCTTGTTTTTTCTTCAAATAATTGTCTCTTTTTGGCGAGTTGAAACAGTTCTGGCTTCCAATCCGGTCTAGTTATAGAATGTTGTCGAATCACGACAGCTTCTTTCTTCTCGACCACCAAGTATCTTATATTTGTGCGATTAATTGTAAAAGTACAAGACATATAGTTATTAAAAACTGCAACTCGATGCGAATAAAAATGCGAAATTAACAAATTTTAGGAATATCTCACTTTGGAGCTTGATATTACAGTCCTATAACAAAAAAAATCATTCATTCAAATTTGGGTAGAGGGGTTTTTCATTTTTAACCGATTCGGCCCTTAACAAACTAAAAATTCCGAATGTCTTGCAGCCTCATTATACCTTAGGCGTAATCATAATCTTTGTCCACATATATAAGTATATATTACGCCCACTGCTTAAGCAATTTTTTGCGAAATATTCGCGACAAAAATAATTATATCTCTAAAACTAATATTTGAGTGACCGAAAATAAAATTATAGATTGGTATCTCAAAGTCATTACTTATGTAAGATAATATTCAAATTTTGAATAAAATTATTATAAATCAGTGTAATCTGATTTCAAAATGTACCATAACCACTGGTCCCGTACGGGACCGTAGGGCATTGAAGGACGCAAATCCGCGGTCCCATTGGGCGTTTAATGGTTAATGATATTTCTATTTTTTATACTAGGATTATTTTGTTAATAAAGAGATAATTTTAATTCATCATTCAGTATTTGTATTACTATAAGTTTCATTTTTAAATTTGTAGCTGGCACGTTGTAAGAAAGGTTGCTCACCCCTACTTAACGCCTTCTGATAAAAAACTAGGATTACCAAAAGCACACCAAAAGTCATCATCGACAAGGAAGGCTCCTTTTAAAACCCAAAAATATATAATGATCATTAGAACTAATACATAAATATTTCACTGACTCTTAAAAAAACAGCGTGGATTTATAAATCCGTCAATTGTTTTCACCATTCTTAAACTTACTTAGTGTCTTAGAAACCATGGGGACTGGTGCACAATGGCCATAATAGAAATGCAATTAGAGTAAATGGATTGGCGCGATACTTGCTCCAGTGGAACGATTAAACGTCCTCCACGTCTCGAGATCTCGTTTAGGAGAGACGGGTAGATGCTCAGATGGCGCCACGACCGCTCCAACTTGTACCGGGACGGTTGCACTATAAACTTACTTGCAAATGGGTATACCTTTTGCTTCTATGTTTTATTCATTGGGAGCTGGAGCAAGTTTGTGGTCGTTAAAAAATGTTGCAGAACGGCGTGGGGTCTTACGACCGAGCGGAAGGGTGGGAAAGAATGTAATGCATAGAGTTGCAATTAAAAAGGGATAGTATTACCGAAAAAACCCGATTATTTGTTTAATTACTCTTTGCCAGATTCGTAAAAACTTGATCGAATTAATTACTCGGATTATATAATTTTTTGCCTCTTAATGAATGTTTTAATAAAGGAGTGAGATTTGATTAATACGGACGATATTAAAATCAAATTTTTATTATTGAGGATCTGAGCCCGACAGTTGTCAAAATTTAAGGGTCATCCTTATTAAAAAAAATAATACAGTAAACCCTCCTATAACGCCCCTGCTATACCGCTGTTTTCTATAACGAGTACGACGGTCCCTCTGATGAAAAAATGATAGATCGATTCGTTCAATTTACAAAATAAAATTAAAATGCCCTTTTCCCAAAATTTGTATGATCGCCTTGGCTTCTATAACACGGATTCTATAACGTGATCCTGATTTCTTTGTTATAGAAGTATTAAACGTCGCCTGATTTAAATCGCAGGAATTTTTGTCTTAAAAAAATATATTATTTTATTAGGCATTTTACCCTTAATGATTAAATCAGTTTATAATACAAAAAATAAAGCTAAATAATAGCGTGTACCTAAAAAAATATATGATAATAATAAATTCAGCATTTTCCGGCAATGTGCAATGTAAAAGTAATGGACTTCTTTAGTATCTGTAATACGAGGGATTCACGCTGTCATTGCATTCAAACTTAATTTTTTTATTAAAGTAACGAAAGGTCGCAAGATATTTTTCATTTTTATATATAATGAATATTTTCTCGTCTAATTCACATCTTTACTTTTACCCGGGAAAGCTCTGATGACACTTGATACTCTAATCAAAGTTAAAATTATATTAAAATGGCTACATATATATAATTTTTTATTAAAAAAAACTATTAATTGAAATTTAAAAATAATAGATAATATATATTTATTATTTTGATATATGCATTATTGATTTAATAGTACTATGATAGTTCAGGAGTTATTAGAATGCTTCGTCGTTTCACATAAGATCCGCGTTATAGGAACCAAAGGCACTCTTATAAAATTTAGTAAGGGGGTTTTTAATTTAAAAAAAAATCAATGCCGTTTTATTTCTATAACGTGATCCCGATTTCTTCGTTATAGGAGGCCTGACTGTATTACGTTGTTTGATAAGACGAAATACGTAAATAATCAATAAATAAAACATCTTTCCACTTGCAAAATTTAAATGACTTTAGTTTGTTTCACAATACATGCGAGTAAATGTTTTACATTTATATTTACGAATATGTAATTTGACTTAATGAAAATTTTTCGATTTATGAGGGAGCGGTATAGGAGGGAGTGTCGAGCTTTTTATAGAAAACTATGGTATGCTAGAGACCGTTATAGAAGAGTTTACTGTAATATACAAAATAAAGTAACGAAAAAGAGATTTATCACACATGAGACTTGATTATATTTTTAATGATTTTCCATTTTCCAAATTTCTGTGGCATAGCTCCTCCATGTTGGTAAAATATCTTACTATCGTGTATGTTTTTCATCTTCTTTAATAAGAAAAAATCGCAGGAGTCAAATTCGGCGAATATGGAAGCTGATGAATCATAAAGATGTTGTTTTAACTAAAAAAATAACGTTTTCAATATTTTAACAAGGAAAAAACAGCGAAAACTGTTCAACAATTAATGATAAAATAAGTTTGTAATATGGATAGCAATGACAAGATACGTCAGTGACAAGTAAAATGCCCGCGAAATTCAAATACTCCGCATATTTTTGGATCAAACAACAAGAATTCCCCAAGACGATTGATTTACATACATCATCATACCAATTTTATAAGTTGAGTGAAATTTGACACAATCCATGGCTTCAGGCAGCCAACGTGTGATCTTCAGCGAAACTTAGCGCTAATTATTTTCGCACACCCAATTAGAAATTCGCCAAAAATTAGCAGAAGTAATCGAGTGAAGATTTGGGTCGCCAGAGACACTTGTCCCGGGATTCCCGACGAGCACATACATTAATCCTAATCAGGTTAAATGCTAATTTGGCCCCGACTACGACCGGGTGTCACGTGACGCCATCAGATTCGCACAGTGTGACGTGTATAATGGCGTCGACAACAATTAACTGGATTAGGGCCAAAGTTCTGGAAGAATGAGCCGAAATCCGAGACCCTCCTCCTCGATGTCGTTCAAATAGGGGCTGATGTTATTTAATGCAGAGACATGTGTTGGAACATATTACATATATATTCATTCTAAGACATTTGATATATTCTGGATTTATTAATTTTACACACGTTGACGATCCCCATGTGGCGATATTAAATTTTTCTTCGGGTATGCCGGGTTTTAAGCCGCCCACCGTCGCGTATCAAATCTCACGAAATTGCCGCAGCCAGGTCACCGAAAGGACTAATCGGAAAAAGTTTTTCCGTATCGGATATGCTTTTCCATTATACCTGGATGGCTTTTCTGAACAATTTTGTTTTTGGGATATCCGCAAATTTAAATGCAAAAGTTATGGAATCACCCGCAGCCTCCTCCATCCACTGTGGCCACCCTTTCCCACCCATCGGTGATTACGTCATATTTGCTAGACAACTCTGCTTTCACAGAGAGATTCGGCGTCGTCGTGTGTTGCCAAAGTTGGGTCGGATAAATTTTCGCTTCTTGCTTTTGACACAGGAGCAGAAGAAAACGCTTCTTCGCGCAGGCAAACTTTTACGAAAGTAATTAATACTTTGGCTGCAGAGAATGGTGGATACACGCGAGCTGGATTGCAGACTCGGATATATCAAAAAGTCAAAAAAGTATAGGCACGTCAAAAATAATATGTTTTTCCAAAGCAATATTACAAGTGATTAGCCCTTTGAAGTGTATCGCCGTACATGTACGGCCATTTTAATACCACGCTTATAATTTCGAACAAAATGTTATATTTTTTTGTATTATTTACAATAAATGGATTTATCAATAATATGTAAATTAATTTTTATTGATATTATTTTTTTTTAGCTGTGAAAAAAATATCTAAATAATATATAAAAACTTCGTAAATATATGTTTTATATATCTCGTATAAAAAGCTTTTTGCCACAATTTACATAGTAATTTTCATTAATGATTCTAAAAAAGTCAATAACAATTGTCACAAAAATGAATTCTAAAAAAAATTGGATGAAGAAATTTCATGGATCAAAAAATTATCGAATTGCAAAATAAATAAAGTTTTCCGGTAAAAAAAATTGAGAAAAAAGTTATTTATTTTAATTTACCTTACAAATATAACAAATAATCAATAAATAATATTCTTAAAAAAAGTTGAAAAATTAGCTTATTCCCAGAACGTGTGAAACTTAAAAAAATGCTCACTCTTCAAAGGGTTAATATTAGAAAAACGAATAATAACATTGTTTATTTGGAAAATTTAAGAATTGCCTTAATTGAAGCATCCCGATCCTTTCCAAGATGTTTTTAAGGGTTTTTTCGAGCTTGTATAGACAGTAAAATGCTGGGGGATCCTGTTATATAATGTCGAAGATTATATTTTTTTTCCATTATTATCTATTTTCATTAATGTGAATATTCATGTTAAGAAGGTGGAAGTTTTAGAGCTCTCAATCGCTTTTTAGATTTTTTTTTTTAAAAATTCCTCATTAAGTGATTAACAAAAAGGAGTAAAAAAAATCATACCATTACACATTAAATAAAATTAATATAATAATATTAATATTTTTTTCTTTTTTATTACATGTAAATTATCTTTTATAGTACTATTTAAATATTTTTTTACCATCTTTTACACAGAAAACTATATTAGAGTATTAGGTTAGGGATTTGTTAAAAATTTGGGAACTCGATGGCGTAGTTTTTATGAAGTCCCGATTAATATTAGGGATTTACTAACTCACTAAGTTAAGCTCATTTTTGTAAATAACTTTGTAAGGCGTTTTTTCTTCTATTGATAAATTCTAATAAAATTATTCGAAAAGGACTTACTTCATACGTCTTAGTTCTTGTATGGGTAGTTTTGCTTTGGTTTAAAATTTTACAGTCTCTTTAATTAAACATTTTTCTCCTTTGTTCTCTCTAAGTTCCTCCATCTTCCACATTAAATAATAACTCTTTTTTTACCTTTTCAAATTCAAATTGTTAACACTCATTCTTCTTTTAATTTTCAGTTAAAACTTATTTAAATGAGTGAATCCATGTTTTACATCTAACACAACATTTGCTTTTGCTGATGGGGTTTGCTATGTGGGACTCCAAGTTTTTATTTTTTTCGAAAATTTCTTTTAATATAAATCCTACGTGCCACAAACTTTTTGCATTTGTATAAAAAAGTCAAAAGAATAAATATTATAAAAAATCAATGATATTTATTGTCCGCAATTGCGAAATAAAAAATAAAAACAAAAATATTCGCTTCTGTTACTACGGGCGCGATATTTTTTCTCGCTCGCATCCGGTACGATGTGCCTAGTCTACGGTGTGTCATTAATCTGTGGCGGATCATCGCCGAGTGCGCTTTAATTTATGCGTTTAAGTAGAAAAATCCAAAATATCGACCAAGTTACGAAGCAAACCATGAATAATTCCGAATCTATTAATCCGAATCGGGGGTCTATTTTCCAATATAAATAGATCCCATTCGAACGACGTGGTTGTTTTTGAGCCGCTGTGACGGATCGGTTATAGAAACTCTTTTTACTGATATGGAATATTTACACAATTCTTATATTATTAATCTAATGTTTTTTCTAAAAGCTTTATAGTTCAAAATTTGCAATTAAATATTTATATATATATATATATGTATAAAACATTTTAACGTATATCTTTGAAGGTTAAAACACAATTAATTTGGAGGGAAAATCAGTGATTTTAATATTATTTAAGTAAATATATTTTATTTAGGTTTGCTTTTGGATTGTCATTTCTTCATGAAACTTATATTTATTTTTCGTATGAGTACAGAGAATAGAGAATATAATTATTATAACAATAGCTCTATGACTGAAATTTGATTTAAAGGAGCTTAATTTAAAATATTTTATAATATTATAAAAAAAATATAATGAAATCAAAACGTTATTCTATTTTTACCCAATAGTTTATTTACTGTAAAGGAAGCATAACATAAAATAGTTATTCATGTGAGTTTAAATAATTTATAAATTATTATATAATACATGGGCATAAAATAACATTCATTTTATATTTAAACCCGCTTTTACTAATTAATGGCGAAATTTATTCTGACAGATTTTAATTTATTTAAAAAAAAATATATTTAATTAATTCAACTGAATGTAATATTAATTAAATAGTTTCTCTGCTTTCCTATTGTTTCTATTATATGATTTTAATTAAGTTTCAGACATTCAGCATGAAAAAATGAATTTAAATTGTTTTTCTTCGTCGATTTTTTAAATGAAAATCAATCGCATAAGCAGAGATTTAAGATATTTTCGATTAATTTTGATTAGTATTTATCTAAAATTGTCTATAAATCACGATACGATCCGATTCCAGTCATACATAATTCATTGTCATAATTGTGAACAATTCTAAAATTTAATTAAGCCATCAGCTATTGTGTCTACAGCTATAAATCCTGAGTGACAAACAATAAACGAACAATTGCGAGAATGTTGACTGAACCACTGAGGGTTTCGATAGACGATTTGCACCGGTAATTAATTAATATTACGATACAGACAATATTAATCCGATTTAAAATATTAATAATGAGAATAACAAAACGATTACTGCAGAAATTTATTGACAAAAATACGCCATCACCTATGGGGCTTCAGGATTTTATAGCATATCACTAAAAATAATTGAATCGACACGAAGAAGTCGAATTTATTAAATTATTCTTTAATGCACACTTCGATAGGGACTACTTTCGCATGTGTTTGCACAAGTCACGCAGGTCCTATAAAAATTAAAGCGAATTGAAATGGTACATAAAGCTCTACATGATATGAATAAATTACTATATCGTAAAGCTCGATATTATAAAAATGCGAAACGTCCAAGTTTTAATAACAGAAAGGGAAAATTTCGGTATTAAAAACGGAATTTAACCCTATACCGTGTTATTAAAAATAATAATAAGCTTTTCACATTAAGATTATGCTAAAATAAAACAACAGAAGATACGATTCATCAGCTCGAATTTTTCTTCGTGAAAAATCTTTGCATTGGAAATAATACTCGATTTTTTTTGATCCAGGTAAAACCGTTGATTTTTTCCAAAACGTGATCATTTAATTTTATTTATCTAATACCATGTACGACGAATATGGAATCTGGGTGACAATTCAACTTAAAAAAACCCTCAAGATTCTGCATATATTTTTTATCGAATATTATTCGTGTATTCATATATCGTAAACCGTTGATTGGTGATCGGCGCTATATTTTTATTCGATTGTCTATGATATTCGCCAATTTTATCCACGTTAATTAAGTGTGGGACCTTCGTGACGGTGGCCGGTCGAAGAATGGATCGAGCTGCTGAAATTACCAGGGGTGGGATGGAGGCGGGGAGGGCCCGTGTCAGCCTCACCATTAACATCTATGGTATGTGTCGGAATATTGACCCTTGGGGCTGACCGTGGGTGTATGGAGCTATGTACCTTATCGATTGCCCGTGTAAATTAATGGTCGGCACATTGAGGTCATAGAAATGTATTGTATATTTTTATTTGTAAAAAAAAAACCGGTGAAATATTTTGACTGAACTTATTTTATTATTAAAAAAAAGGTTTGTGACTCATTAATCTGTTCCCATGAAAATAATTATATTGTTCGCATATTATTTTATTATCTTTTCTGATCATCAGGTTTGTTCTTGTTTCGGCTTGATCAGGAATTCCAATATTTACTCCTTCTCCGAGCCAATAGGGTTTTAAGCGCCTCCTTCTTAAGTTCCTGCACCTCCTTAGTGGACAACTCTTATCTGTGCCTCTCCGCAAACTCCTCCATATCACCACGATTCATATTCAGATCCATGGACAAGCTCAAGCTATGTCAATGAGAAACATTCAATGGATGATAGTAAAGTGATCTTTTTCATCCCTATCAGAGTTAATTCAGTTTTAGAGATCACTTTAAAACCCCTCTGAAAGGTGTAATATTCGACACAAGCAAATGGTATTTCAAATATTTATAGTATTGTTTCAGTGTTCGTCAATAGTTGTATCGTCTTTAATTCTCTTTGGTAACAAGAATTATTTTTTTAAATATTTTCGGCCCTAAAACAACAATGAAACAAACGAAAGAAATTCATTTATAGCTTAATTATGTTTTATAAGTTTCAACTGGCGTCAATAGCACTTAAAAACATTTGCGATGCAATGGAAAATATGTAAAGTCATGACTTGTAGGTAACATACATATTATTACGATAATGTAAGCTAACCGCGACTGAACTAATAGTATTAATACAGTCAACCCTTCTATAGCGTTCAGATAGGAACCACGCTATAGAAAGTTAGGAAACCATACAAAATTTGGGGTTCGGTTCTTTTTAATTGCATTTTGCGATTTGAAGTAAATTAAATATTTTACCCATTTTTATATTTTCTATGACCTTGCACGTGTTTAGTTGGATAACAATCGCCCGTGCCTATAGGCGCGAGGGGGTATTGACTTAGCATATTTCTTCCAGTTTTTTTCATTCGCAACAGATGTACCAGGGGAGTTAAAAGGGTCAGTTTTTTAGTTATTTTTTTTTAAAATGCTTTAGCGTATTATGAATAAATAATAAAAAGGTAAATATAAATTATGAAACCTTTCGGAAATATGTTTTATTTGTGATAAATATCAATATAAAATAAAAATATATTAAAAACAAACAATAATTGAAGAAAGAAAAAATATAGTCCATTTAATTACTGTTATCTAATATCACGTTCCATCGAGACTTTTTTAAAACCAGTCACACAATTTATAAAAAATTAGAATGATTGAAAACCCCTTCAACACATAATTACCGAATGCCTTAAAACTCGTATGCATCGATTTACTTGACCATAATTTGTTCCACGACTATACAAATAGAAAAATATTTTCTAAATGTATTGTGATTGTGATCCCTGGAATGTTTTTAGACGGTGATTAACCAAAAAAATAACAGAACACGCCTAGCGAGGTAAAGGGGCAAACAGCTACTGAGAGTTATTTTCTAAATGCACGTACATATTTAAAATGCACATTAATAATATATTTACGATAATTCTAATTTGAAATTAAAAATAGTGCGTTTTGTAAAATGAACGCTATAGAAGGGACCGCTATAAAAAAAACGCCGCAAACGCTATAGAAATTAACTCTATAGGAGGGTTGACTGTATATGAATAAGATAAATATTATTAATATTAACCAGTGTCAAAGCTTGTAGGTAACATAGAGTGAAACTTCGTTTTTACGTGCCCGGAATTCACGTTTTCCCGCTTTTTGCGCTCAATTTTTACAATCCTCTTTTATTATAGAACCCCCACTCTACGTTTTCGCTTTAATTACGTGACTGAGCTTAGGAGTTAGTACCCGGATAGGTTAATCCGGTCAAAATCCATTTATTCTGGGAATTCTTTATGACACTGTGGGGGGAATGTAATTTTGAGAGACTTATTGCCCTTACATCTTTAGAATCTTTATCGAATTTCTTTATTTGAATGGCGATTTGGATTTTCTGTTATGCCATCCATCCATCGCAGTCAAATAAATAAATAAACTAAGAAGAAATTTTGACATTAAAAATCTTCTTAACGTTAGTAGGTTAGTGACGATATTATGGTAGCTGCTAAATAAATATGCTTCCTACATCAGTTTACAAGTATTGTAAAGAATAGGAAAATGTGTCAATTTGCAGAATATTAGTACCTTATAAACTGCAGGAGTTGATCCTCGCAGCTCTTTAATTAAGTCAGTAATTAATGATCAAAGAACAGAATGAATCATATTGTCACTGGTGATGAGGTTGAGAATGAGAAGAGAAGTAGATTATTTACGTCAACAAAAAACGCAAAATGCAGTGGTTGAGCGCTAACCAACTCCCAACTCCTATCCCAAGAACAGTCACATCATAAGATGATGTTATGCTTTTTAGGATATAAAGGGCGTGATTTATTATGAACTATTATTTTATGAGAAGACAGTTACGACAGACACGTATTTTGTTCAGCTAGACTCTGACTTAAAAAGAACAGTCCTTGTAAATCGAGAAAGGCTATTTTTACACCAGAACAATTGAATTTTTGCTTCTAAAAAAATAAACTATCAAACTAATTGACATATAGAAAATGATAAAAATATAAGAATATATAGTTGATTTTTTCAACCCCAACAATAAAAAATCATAGACTTGGAACAATCCTATCTATAATGCCCTTTCGCTGCAGCTGAACATCAATTCTTTACTACAATGAACATTTATTAATTGTCTATCGCTTAGTGTTGGAAAATGTCAGGAAATGACAAATTTTAACAAAATTTTGATTACATGCTTGAGGACGTAACCCTTCTCAGGTAGTCATCAATTAAAGATCTGGGAATTCTGTTAGACTTAAAATTTAGGTTCAAGTATGTAATAGAGCTTTAAGAATGTTGGGCATGGTCTTGAGAAATGCTATACGATACATTGGTTTGGAGTTTACTTAAACATGATCTATCGTCTGGGCGCCATATGACTCTTCGAATATCCTCAAGCTAGAGAAAATCCAGAAGAAATTCTTAAGATATCTCTACATGAGGGAATTTAGATTTTACCAAAGCTTATACCCAAGCGCATGGATTCAGGGGTATGTAACTCTCGAGTAAAGGAAGGTCGATCTACTTGTAATGCCAACCACTGTCTTTTAATAATAAATAAATAATAATGTTTAACTTATTCCAATGTGTATGTATACCAAGGTACGTCTGAATATATATATTTTATACATTTATTGTAATTGTCATTATTCTCAAATAACACAAAGGTCGTCCACGTCTGAAACGCTGGTGAAAACATTCGTTCCGTCTGGAGAGCGCGGACGTGTTCCTGAAGTTGGAAAGTAGTTTCAGGCGCGGTAACACCAAACATGACAACTCCATTTAAGTTGGCTTTGTTCAACAGGTCCCCGTGTTGGCTACACGAAACGAGAATGATATAATTTGTAGTTGCACAAACAATTACCATTGGCGACGGTGGGCAACCATGTCAACAACCACTTGCACCACAGAAAATAAAATCCGTCAGCATTAAGTGAACATTTCTGCATTCCAAACGGAAAATATCATAACGTATTTTTTTTTTCATGATAAAATATGAAGTTTTAAATAAAAACAACAATCATCCTCTATTTTACGCGGTTGAAAACAAATAGTTTTTTAAATCCGCTCAATATGAATAATCTATTTATTTCTGAAATTCATTAGGAGAAGGGTTTGAAGACTTTACCGAAGAATTAGTTGTTGTATTTTTTTTAAGTATAAAATCTCCGTAAATTTCTGCAATATGTAACAATTCAAAATTATCGATTAATTGGACTTTAAGTCTATTGAGAATCTGTAGGCGTCTATTAAAAATAAGGATGAACATAAAAGCTACGTGTATTACTAAAAAAATATATATTAAAACATTGGTATAACAGAGTTACCTCTGATATTATAATGAGAGAACTCGTGAATCCTATGCCTTCCCATTTTCAGGCTATATATAACGCAAAATGAGGTTCTACGAAGTATAAATATTAAGCTTTACTATATGATAAGATTTTTTTATAACCCGAAATATGAATATTTTTTTAAAATATAATATAATTAATACTGATTCAGCATTTTTCTCTTTATATCCCATAAACAATTTAATTAAAATTAGGACTAAAGCCTAATTTGTTGATAAAATAGGATTATGTGTTAAAAATATTATCATTATCTGAAAAATCCTCTCTAATTTTCAGATAATTTTTCAATAATGCGTATGTATTGACATGTCTTAAACCATCTAATGTTTCTAATATAATCATAATCATCATCATCACCATAGGCGCAACAGCTCTATTATAAAGTCATAGCCGCATCTACCATCGCCACTTCGCTCCATTTTCCGAAGATGTTCAATGATGTTATGTCCCTCTGTACACAGTCCAACCACCTCAGCTTTGGTCTTCCTCTTCTTCGGAGACAGGAAGGCTTATATTTTTTACCCAGGATGAAGCTGTGTCAGACCGGTCCTATACAGTTCCATCCCTTGCCATCCATCTACACCGCATATAGCGGCTTTGGGCCGGTTCAATCGATGCGACAAAAGCTGTTTTTTTCTTGAAACCCGTGATGTTAAAATATAATACTAGATTTTTTTAAGAAATGGGAGAAGTGAGATGGAAAGTGGCATTGCACAACTCTCCGAAAGTCGATGCAAAGCGAGCAAATGTAGCAAATTACACCGCTTACCAGGTACATGTGTACGATAGGGCCCTCCACCGGGAGACCCGTAGGAAAAATGCCTCAGCATTTAGGTAAGGACAGGACCACAGAACGTGACTGTAATCTTGACAGACGTGCTTTCTATAACTCTTTAAGTTTAGCCTTGAAATTACCGTGGCCAGTCAGAAATTGACTGACCCAGAAGTCTGGGAAGAACCAGCTACAATTAAGCATGGCTCTGATATCCGGAAAGAAGAGATGGGTAGTCCGCTCTTTAGGGGAAGAATCCCACCTCTCCTGCCACTGATCAAGAGCCGATAGGAAGACTTGTTAACTATAAACTTCTTTGGAGGCTGACTGTCCCGTATCCTCGACACATGACTGGCCAGTACGGCCAGACGGCTGTGACCGGTATATCCTTGTATAGTCGGCACAGCTTCAAATATGTCTCAGAATCCTCCTCTACAAGATATTCAGTTATCACTCATTTTACTTTGTCAGAGCCCAACATTCAGATCCGTATGTTAGGACGAGTCATGTGGAGCTTGACTTTAATCGTCCTTGAGAGGAATCTCGACCGTAGATGCCTTTGAAGCCTAAAGTAGCATCGCTTTGCCAATATAGTTCTTAGCCAATTTGGTTACATTGTTGTTTCAAATAAGTGAGCCGAGATGTGTAAATTCCTAGACGGCTTCGAAGCTGTACTCTTCGACTCAAGGTTTTGTCCTTGGTCTCATTGATTCTCAGTCCCATGATCTTGGCCGCTCTTATTATTCGCTTGGCAGCATCCTTCAGAGTCTTCTCTGGCTACAATATCTAGCAATGTATCTCGGTGTAAATTATTTTCTAGAATCATCTGTTTTTTTTTATAAAACATTCTGGAATTTGCTAGCTGGCTTAGCTTCTATTCCTTCTAGATTATTTATATAACACTGACACATTGAGTGTTATTTTCTTCTCTTCTTCTGCTTTTGCATTATTCCACGGATCCTCTGGTGCATTTGTTTAAAGCATTTTTGCATATGCCTTATTTTTTTTATTTGTAAATCGTTCGCATTTCTTATTGAACCATTCGTTGGGCTTCCATTGTTATTTTTTCCAGCACCTAGTCAGCTGTTGTTACTATTGCATTAAAATTCTTTTCGGTTTCTGATGCAGTGCCTTCGCGTATTCTTCTTGCTTCTGTGGTATATTTAGTTTCTCAGAGTCAAATCATTTTATACAACTTTCACTATCTTTTTTGGTGCATAGATGTGGCGCTTCGGTTTAGGCGTCTATAAAATAATGGCCAATCATTGGCTTGAAATCAATCGAGTCGCTCTTGTGCCTGATGTTGATGAGTAGATAGTCTATTTTGTTTGTAGTCCTCCCATCTGGGGATCTCCATGTACCTTTATGTGGAAACATTTTGGTCCCAGCGACCATGTTCTGGATGGAAGCAAAATCTATCATGTAGGCTGTGTTTACCCATTGTTGGCTTGAGGATATTTTCCTTCCCCATGTTAGTATAGAACTCGTCTATGGCAATTTTTAAACAATCCTATATAATTGATGATTAAAAAAATGAAAACTTTAAAGTTCATTACTCACTTAAATCTTTGCTACAATTTATTATTTTGATGATGAATAAAAGTATTTATCGACCTTTCTAACGATGAGCAAGTTATGTTTTATAACATACTGTATTTAATAAATATAAATAATAAATACCATGTTTTATAGGATGTACGTATATTATTTTTTAAATTATATAAAATTTTTTTAAATTGAATTTGAAATAAAAAAATGTACGTTTCCATTTTCATATAATATGTTTATTCGTGCGTCGCACAGAATCCGCAAGAAGGCAAAAAAACCATTTTCGCGTATTCATTGTCATGATTTAATATTTTTCCAAACAGACCCAATTCCCGATGGCGATGACCAGAAAATTCGAAAATATTCCGCCAGCTTCATACTGTCGGCAGATATTTATGTTTTTTCGATTGAATGAATCGTAAATAGCGTCGGAATGAGTGGAATGTGTAGTACACCGATAAAAAAATATAATAAAAACGGCCGAGGGCATATAGGTGCGTCATATAAATAATGTAATGGAAAATTCCCTATAATGAATTACGGCCGCCAATGTATGGAAAATATTTTCACATACAATTATTGTTGTCGAATTTAATGTTAGCAATAAATTACGCACAGAACTCTGCGGGGAAAACTTTGGCGATAAATTTTATTGGCGTCATAGCGATTTGGCCGCAAAAATATTAAAAAATTATTACCCCGATAATTTAATTTGTGTACGTGTCATCGAAATACATAATTTTCCCAAGATACGCTGAAATCTGATCCTTTGAGTTTTTCGTCCATTAAAAATTTGAATAATAAAATTTTATTGACTCACTTGGAATTCTGTTGATGGCTCTCAGTGGACGCAGAACCCTGATTGTCCTTATCGCTGACAAATTCATATTCTCTACATTCAAGCAATACTCCAACGCTCTATAAATAATAAGAAATATATTTAAGCATAAAATATGTTTTTTCTGCACCGAAAAATATATTAATTTATATTTAATTGACTGGCTCTCGACGGATTAATTCCGAACGAGTTTTCTTCAATTAATTCTGATCAAAGTTGGATGGATTTGTATATTTTTTTTCACAAAATAAATGAACTCCGAGATAAACGAGATAAAATAAATAATAATAAAAAAAACAAACCCCGCCAAGACGATGAAAAAATCCAGCCTGTTCCACGAATCAGCAAGGTACGTCGATTTTCCATACACCCCCATGGCAACCATTTTAATTGTCATCTCCAGGGAGAAAAAGGCGAAGATAAAATCGTCGAACATCTACAATGAATAAAAAAAAATATATATTTACACCAATTATATCGAATTTATTTCATATCGAAAAATTGTTAAATTGCGCATAACAATAATTGGTTATCAAAATAATTTCATAAAGAAATATTTAATACATCAAAGAGAGAGAGAGAGCTTTAAGCTCTTGATTAATTAATTCCATACATTAGTATGTATGTATATAGGATAGTAATGTGATCTTTTTATAAGAAATCCAAGGACTGTGATCGGCGAGTAAAAGCCTCTCTCTTTTCATGTTTTTTTTATATGTAAAAAAAAATCAAAGGATATATGAACATTGTTTAGAATGAAAAGAAAATGTATTATTTTATTGAATAAACTATTGAAGCATGCAAAATTTCTTTGATGTTTACTTCCTTTGTACGTATATTACTCTGCACAATTAATATATAATATATTTATGATATTTACCTGAAGAATTTTGCATCGATTGGTGAGGCACTGGTCGTCTACACAGGGTTGATACATCCCCAATGTCACGCAGTTCAGGAGAATGACCAGCATTGACACCCTTTCGAACCACGTATATATTTCTTAATAGTCAAGGAAATATCGTAAAAAAATTCACATACATAAAATAAGTCGCGAATAATTCCACCGCAATATTAATAATAAATTTTATACAGAAAAAAAAAAATGTAAGTATTTGTAAATACGTAAAAAAAAAGCTCTTGAATTTTTTCGCCCTGTTAAAGTTAACCCAGGGTCTTTATGAGCCCCTCGACCGCAAAACTTTGTCCATAATCTTTTTAAATCTCTTAACTACAAATGTCATAATAAATTTGGAAAAGCGTCTGAAGGAAAAAAAATACCAACAGGGATGTCGCACGTCTAATGGGGATTTAAATTGTTCTGTCGCGATTCGCTAATTTTTTTTATTACCCGTAGCAAATGTGAAATGTATTTATAAATATTTTTTTAATAATAATGTATTAAGAAATCTTGCTAACTACATTATAACAAACAATATAATATAAAAGAATATTTATTATAATTTGAAAAGAATGTAAAAATATGCTTAATTTAAAATAAAAACACTTTAATTTTATTACAGGGGTATGAAAAACAGCGTCATTAAATTTCGTGAGTACACAGAAAATTTACAGTTTAATTTGTTACATCTTTCCAATACACCTTTTTGTCAATAATATTATATAAAATATGTAGGTGTCAAACTTTTTTACTTCACTAAAGGGAAGCTCTCATGTCACGTGTGAGACTCAGGTTCCTTTGGCCTTAACTACCATGCAAGAGTTTGGTAAGGTCCATGCCCTCAG
>JAGXCT010034769.1:0-44605 GCA_022495035.1 Philopotamus ludificatus
TCAAAATATAATTATATTTTTTAAAACATATGCCTAAACTTTTATAATATTTTAGAAAGTTCTAGAACGTTTATAAGACCAATAGATTTTTTTAGCTCACGAGCAACTATCTATTCGTTCGTGTATTATTCAGAAATCGGCTTATTTTTACAAGAAATTAATTACTAAATATGGAGATTACAGTAATATAATTATATATTTTAAAACATCTGCTAAATCTTTTAGAACATTCTAGAATGTTCTATATTAATTGTAGTAGAGTGAATGTATTTTTTCAGCTTTTGTAGTATAATTATCTATGCGTTCGTCTCTATTGTCAAAGTTAAACTAGGCTTATTTTTGTAAAAAAATGATTACTTGAGATGAGGAATAGAGTAAATTCAGCATCTCAACTATTTTTTAAAACATTATAGAAAGTTATACAACGTATTAAATAGTGTGAATACATTTGTTAGCCCCATGGCAACCCTGTAATCGTTTCTGTCCCTCATCATTACTAGGCGGCAAGGAAAAGAGAAAATATAAAATTTAAAAAATATTCTAAATAAATTCCTTTAAAACATTCCAGAACATTTTTAGTGACTTATATATGTTCCAGGATCAAAGATAACATATGTAAAAGATATATTTTTTATACGAACCACAACTATACGTAGGTTTTAAAGTAGCGTTTAGTGTTTAAAGCAATGGCGTCTCGTGGGTAAAATATTTGGGGGCGCTGCGAAATATAAAACAATAGTGTAATAATTAAGAGCTGTATAGTAATTTAGTGACAAGCGGCATGTAGCTCAATGAAACTGTAAATCAATACGAATGAGTCGCAGCGCGATACGACGCTTAGCAGCGAGACCTCCCCCCCGTACTCCAATGCCCCCCTGCATCCGTCCAATAGCTGACGCTGGTAGCGCTGATAAGTAGACAGCGCTCTTGCACTACATCGCGCCGAGTAACACTGCCCGCGTAGACACCAGCCAGATTAATAAATATATTTTTCTTCAATTTGCCTAGGGATGTTGCAGCTCCACAGTGTATATGAACGAGCCATCCCTGGTTTAAAGTATAGGCTGAATATTCCTGCTATTTTGTATAAGCAGTTTTAAAATATGGGCAAATGAAAAGTTAGGTGGAAAAAACTCGGTTGTTTCTGTTCTAATTCTTTATATTGAGCACGAGAACCGATTGTTTGGTATCCCTAATATTATATATGCATTAAAAATGGCAAAAGTGTTACGGAAATAGACACAACTAATGCTCGAATAAAAAATATTATGTAAGAAGGTGTTTTCTGTTAAAAGCTCTCGTCGCACTTCCGTTGGCTCTGATTTATATTTCGTAGCGACTTTGGCCATATTTTTTTTTTCAGAAAGCTTTCAATAAATACGTTCATGTACATAGTAATAAATAAATCGATTACGTACATCATAATTTTCGGATTAAAATATGATCAGGTGTATATATTGATATAGAATCGAATATTAATCCAATCAGGTTTCATTTCATCCATTTTCTAAAACAAATTATAATCCGGTCTGCTGATCATATGGATAATTCATCCGGGTAATAACCAGTGAACCGAATAATGATCGAATCATATAAAATTAACAAAATTTTACTTTGTGTGCACGGTGTGCAGCCGGCTTTAGCAACGCTGTACGAGGGCCCGCTCAACTGTGCTGCATCTGACAGGCATGCATCAAAATATTTTCGATTCTTTTGATGAAAGTGCCATTTAAAAATAAAACTAAAAATACTTGATGTGATTTGCAACTTTTTCACAATGCACACCAAATTGAAAAACTGATTTCACGCAAAACGTATTTTTCAATCAAGCGAATACTTTTTTGATATTGAAATATTTTGCATATTTTCGCGAGCCTTTATGCGAGCGAAACAGTTTCATAAAATACAATTTGCTGAAAAAAAATGCACATGTACGTATTTAAATTTTTGTCCGGTGACGAAGTGGGCCTCGTAAAATATTCAGAATATGTACGTACACGTGTACAAACGAATTTCGCATACATGAATGGAAAGTAACGTGTAAACACGTGCATTGCGAAAAGCAATCGCGAATGTAAATACGCTTTCAGGGTGCATTCCAATTTTCATATTAATTTCTTATGATGCAAGATTCAATCTCAGTAATACGACCAATATATATAATTTATTTATCGTTTTCAGTCAATATAATTAATATTAATTTAACTCTCTAATCCTATGTATTCGAAATGTTTTTGCATAAATCTGTTTAACAACTCCAAGCCATTTTCCCGCGAATTCAGTAAATATCATATTTAAGATAAATTAATATTGTTTTAATATTATTGTATACTGTGATATTTCTTAACACTTAATCGACCGGAAGCCGAATTATAGGCTTTGTTGAGCTCGGTAGGTAGATAGGTAGCCTATGGTGATTGTATTTATTATTCGAAGAGTTCAATTTCGAAGCCGTCCAGAAATTCATATATCTTGGCTCATTTATTACAAAAACAATGAAACCAATGTGGAAGTTCAAAGAAGAACCATGCTGGCAAACCGGTGCTACTTTGGACTTCAACAGCATCTACGGTGAGTCTCCTCTTTTTTTTTGAGTCGTGAAGCGATTACATATTATTATTTTTTTATATAAGATATTAATCCACTTTCCCTCATTTCTGAGGATCGTGACCATGTGCATGATTCCCTTTATGGAGGACCATGGACATGGTTTTCATGGGAATATATAGTGCAGTGGTTTCCCGTTGCCTTCTGCACAGTAAGGGATTTTATACTGGTGCGAGCGCTGCTACCCACTCCAGCTTATATTTTTGACAATTATTTTTTTTGTGAAATGAAGGTCGTCAGCCTTCATCCTACCCCTTTGTTGACCAGCCTCACTCAGAAGTATTCAGAATGGTCACCCATCTGAATACTATCTGCGCTTATTGGCAATTAACTTTAACAATCATAATTTGATTGTAATTACCTTCAAGCTATAACGGGTACAAGACGGGTACAAGTACGAGACTCCTCTTAAAGAAGACTGAAAGTCAAGCTCTACTAACATATGAATCTGAATGTTGGGTTTTAACAAAACAAAATGAACGACAACCGGATATCTAGAGAGGAGAATTCTGAGACGAATATTTGGAGTCATATTCGACGACGGGGAATGGCGTCTCCGAAGCAACGAAGAGCTATACCGAATATACAAGGAAACCCGGTTACAGCTGTCGTCATAATGGCCACATTTCGGTCAAGGCTCTACAATAGTACTATTGCACCTATGATGATGATAATTTGTTTATTTAAATACATCCAGGTCGAAGGCCTGGTTTCCTTTAGCAAGTATTACCAAAAAATGACGAAACCGAGTGTTGTCGCGTGTCGGTATTGGACGTGGCTGGTTGTATTGGTAAGCACAATCATGGTTTTAATCAATCGTAGATTTTATGAAGCTATAAGGAGCCAGGCCGCTATCCAGGCCAATTCGGTGACGTGTGTGCTGCAGGAGGTGAATTAAATACGAATTGGCCCTAGCCTCGTCTGATTATTATTGTTACAATCCGGGCTCATGGCTGGCGACCTGACCCGTATTTTAAGAGCCTGGAAGACCACCGTCACAGTCCTGGCATCAGGGTTGAGACGAACGTGTCTCTGCTGGAGATCGCGTAGTGTCCTTCAGGTGGCAAAGCACCCGCATCAGGATTAAAAGGCCACTTATTTATGTATGTAATTATCACATTTTGAGATTTATGAAGTTGAAATTGATTCCAATAAGTTTCATCAATGTAACTTGAGTTTTGCTGTTTTTATCTTCAAATTTTGACAAGGATTTGATATATTGTAGTTTTAAAATGCAGTATCAGTAAAAAAAAAATGCTTCAGTGTAAATATTTTCTCAAAAAGAGTGATTAAAAACTCTTGATCCACTATTTTTATTCATTAATTTACGCATTATCTTCTCTTGACTCCCGAAAGAGCTCTCGTTACAATGTCATTGTCTTCTGTCTGACTGTGCTACATGGAATATTTTTTTAATTATTTTTAAGTTCAAAATAGGTGTCTTATTTATGGATGAAGTTGTCAGGCTCTTAATGATGGAATAAGAACAATTGTTAATTCTCTTTTCGTGCCTTGGCTTCAGATATTAGGGTAGTTTTTGGCTAATTTTATAGCCATGTTGTTGCGTTAAGCAGGTCGTCCTAGATGCAGACGGGCAGGATTAACACACATCTAAGCAAGTGCTCAACGGTTTGCACCTCTCATTAGGTTCATTTGATTAGCCCCACATCCTCAGTGTTTTCCGTATCCTTGAGACGCCCATTCGGAGTTTGTTGAGCGTCTTCCATTCCACATAGGAAAGGGATCAACCCAGTGTGAGCTTCTGCTATTTGCAGGACGAACTGGATACATTCCGGTTGTTGAGCACGTTTCCATAACATATATTTTATTAAATAATTTTCAATTTTACTGAATTATATGTAATTATAAATGTGAAAAATATAAATTATAATTATGAAAATCAATATTAGTTCTGTCGCTCTCTAAAGGATTTATATTTCAAGACGTGATATCTAAACTTTTCAAATCTTTATAGCGGGCATTGATGCTGTCTTTTAATTATTTAAGGTGATCAGTGTAGATTTGAATGCCTTCAGCCTTAATGTTATCTTTTTAACCAACATAAAGTTGTATTAAATATTCAAAGTATCAAAAATCAATTAGATTTAAAGTGGAAATAAATAAATCCATTTTGGATAGAACCCAAATATAATGGTTTTAGTCTGAATGAGGTTAAATTACATAAATTAAAAATTAAATACAGAAAATATGTCTGATAAATAAAATATATGCTTTTTTTAATGATAAATACAATTTTAAAACAGAAAAAATTATTACCGACCTCCAATAATACCTGGAATACTTAATAATAAACCCTTCATAAATTTCTGTCGATCCCCAAGCGGTCCACCTGGACTCCGTTGGGTACCTATAGTGTTACATCTAAATATACGAGCTCGAAGTTGTCTATCATGTTTGTTTCCTCACCACTCCGCAACCAGTTCCTTTCTGGCAAGCTTGTTGTTTAGGCCTTTGACAGGTTAGGTTTAGGGCATTGTTTTATAATATTGGTTCCAGTAATCACCGTAAAGGACGTATAATGTGTTAAATATATTGACAATATTATCTTCATCTTCACTGTTATTTTATCATGTCATCAAGTCACAAACCCAGACGAATATCCGGATTGGATTTCTTGATTAATTTTTTCCTTCTGAATATAAACTATTTTTTAAACGATTCAATAAAAAATGACCTGGGACGATTGGACCCTGATTTCGAGGTAATATTCATACATCTATAACTTAATATCAGCTCTGGATAAGCAAATGATATGCCAACATCATCAGAAACCTATCTGATAATGAATTGGAGATTTCTATACCAATTTTCTTAATTTATTTGATGTCATAGGATGATCATCTTATAAAAGTAAAGTAACCTAAAGTAGAATATAAATAAAGTAAGCATCCAATATGGCTATCAATGTCATGATATGTCAGGAAAAATATATTATATGTTTACAACCAGCGAACACATATTTTTTTTAAAAAACCCTGTATAAATTCGTTTCTAAAAAAAAGAGAGCAATATAATCGCATTTTCAAGTGGCGGGAAAAGCTTCTGCATTAAAAACGGATCTGTTAATTGCTTTTCGTTCGTCACATTTGCCTACACGTCAAACAACATGTTATATTAATTATGAATATATTTTTTTTTATAAAAACTAGTGAATGTTGTCACATAATATATAATTTGAATTATCGTTAGCGTAGCTACATAGAAGACGCTAATGTCGTAATATCGAAACAGCTTTAATCCTTATTGCGTTCGCCTCTATAACGAGCTTCCGTTATTGGTCGTCTTGAACAGAGTAGGTTCCAATAATTACATCAGTATAAAATTAGTATCGCCTGTATTTATTCGCAGGCTTGATGGGTCACGATAAAAGGGGGGAGATTGTCGCTAATTAAAGCTGCCATTTTGTATATAAAACATTGTCGGTGTTTTTATATCGAGGTGGCAATGAAAAGTAGGGGTAGATTCGTTGTGTCTGTCTGCGTAATCTAATCGATGCATTAATAAATCTTTTTTTAATTGTGTTAAAAATTTTGATTGATTATTCAAAGATGGAAAACTTTTCGAGTTCTCAATTAAATATTTCGTATTTTAAAGCGAATTAACAAATGTTATAAGAATTATTTCAAATGACAACAAAAATAATTAGTTAGTCATAAATGTATAAATATATTAGTTACAATAATTAACGCATTAGTTTATAAGAAGATCTTTAAAAACAACTTATTGGTATATATCAACCATATTTTGAATGAAAACTTAACAAAAAAAAAATCTTTCACTCTATTTACTTGCAAAGCGTCGAAAAAAGATACATAATAAGATTAGGATCTTCCAATTTTTATTCCTGTTTAAAAAAGAGGCTGCAATAATGTTAAAAATGGTTAATAAATTTCGATTTAAAAAATAACCTTGAGAGTGGAAGACCTAGTAAAGTGGACGATGCCATACTGAGTACCGAAATCGAAAGTAATCCAACTTTATCTATTAAAAAAAAGTTTATTTTTTATTAAATACGAGGACGTTAAAAATGAACTAAATGAGTATCTTGCCTCTAAGTTTTTATGAGAGAAACATTAACATGTTACCAGATAGGCGAAAAAGATCATATCAAGTAATGGAGATTAGTTTTAGATTAATACAGATTGTCCCAAATAAATGTATATACTGGTGCCAATTAATTGAATTTACTGCTATAATCTGTTTTACGAGTTTTTTAAGAGGACTTTGGTGAAGGTCGCGATTTTATTTTCAATAGGATGGAGGACCTCCACACTGTCGTCATGATGCATGAGCATATCCTAATGAGAATTTACTAAACAGATGACTTGGACGAAGAGATCCCATAGAATACCCTGCCTGCTCTCCAAACCTGACACCACTGGATTTATTCCTGTGAGGATACCTTAATAATAAAGTCTACACTAGAAAACTGATGACTTTAAAAGAATTAAAAGCCGCATTTGAGGAAGAATGCACCACAACACCAATTGAAAGTTTTCTTGAAGTTACTGAATCTTTAGCCCACATTTATCAGTAGCTTATTATTAGGAATAGAACAGTAATAATTTGAACAATTGGGATAGGAGGATAAAATCTACATAACATATAGATTCTTTTGTAATTTAAGTCATCATCAACAGTCCCATGGTAGACCCTTCTCTTCCAACACCCTTCTACATATTATTCGGTCTGCGTTTACGTCGCTCTATCTTTCAGTAAGTTTCAATGATGCAGTGTCTCTCTGTACACAGTCCGACTACCTCAGCCTGGTCTTCTTTTCCTCCAGGGACAGGAAGGCTTGTTAACCATAAGCCTTTTCGGCGGCTGACTTTCCCGCATCCTTGACGGCCCACCTGAGTTTGGCCACTCTGACTACAGCTGTGACCGGTATATCCTTGTACATTCGGTACAGCTCCTCGTTGCTTCAGAGACGCCATACCCCTTGGTCGAATATGGCTCCAAATATTCGTCTCAGAATTCTCCTCTCTAGATCTCCAGTTTTCGTTCATTTTTTATTTATTTATTTATTTATTTTATTTTAAAGACAATGCGTGATTGGCATTACAGAATAACCCAGGTCGCCAATCACGCATAAAAACATAAATAGAATAGGGAGAAAAAAACAAAATACATAATTTAAGATATAAAATAACAACAAAAGTAAAAAAAATATTGAAATAAAGAAAATAATGTATGTAAAATAAAAGGAGATAAAAGTACCATATGTTAAAAGGAAAAAAAAACAAAACCGTCATTAGTTGGTCCGTTATGATTATAAATCTCATGCAAAGTCAACGAAATGGCGATATTGACTTTCAAATAAATCCACATATTCGGCCAAGTGGTTAGAGTAGAGTGATAGCTCTGGTTACCGGAGAGTCATTGAGAGCACCTGTCCTCATATTTGGCGGAAGAAAAAGCACACGCGAACGAGCTCGATGGTAGTGAGGTGGCGCCCATAAGGGCAACTCGCACAGTACAAGGGCTTTATGTACTGCGCCAACCAACAGCAGTGTGCCGATAAATCCTTCTTTTTTCGAGGGATACATACTGAGCAGCCTGTACCCATGCACTGGGTATAAGCGCAGGTAGAATCCAAACTCCCTCATGTAGAGATACCTAGAAATTTCTTTTGTATTTTCTCTAATCTGAGGGAATTCGAGGCGTCATAAGGCGCCCATATAATGAAACCTGATTCGAGCAAGCTCCGAACCAATGCATCGTATAGCACTCGTATGACTAAGGTGCTACGTATGTGATGAGAATTTCTCAAGACCAAGCCCAACATTCTTGATGATCTCATACACACGTCCGATACATGTAAACTAAATTTTAAATTAGAATCAAACAAAATACCCAACAGACGATTTGCTTAGGAAGGAGTTACGTTCCCAAGTCTGTAATTAAAGATGATGGGCTTCTTTGATTTAGAAAATGTCATTGTTTGACATTTTCCAATATAGTGGAAGGCGTTCGATATTGACCAATCGTGCAAGGAATGTTATTCAGCTGCAACGAAAGAGGCATCTTCCACTGAAGTAATAGATCCTAAATATTTTTAAATCGTCTGCCAAAATTGAAAACTTTACATTGAAGGACCCGATGAATATCATTTATAAATAAGACAAATAATAGAGGTCCTAAATTTTACCCCTGTGGTATACCGGAAGGTGTATTGTAAGCATACGACGTTTGGGAGTCAAATGTCATTTTGTTTTGTTAAAACCCAACATTCAGATCCATATGTTAGTAGGGCTTGACTTTAGTCTTCTTTAAGAGATTTCTCGACCGTAGATGCTGTTAAAGTCCAAAGTTGCACCGGTTTTCCACCATGGTTCTTCTTCTAAATTGGTTTCTTTTATTATTTGCCTCGAATCTGTACTCTTTGACTCTTAGGGGATCAAGGATTCGTCCTTGGCATTCGGGTATATATTTTGATTTGGTCTCATTGATCATCAGTTCTATGCCAATTGCTGTTCTTATTATTCGCTGGCATGCATCATTAAGAATGGCCCAAACCTGGCCAATAGCTTTTTAATCCAGCCAAAATTATCCCAGAAAATATTTAATGCACAAAAATTTAATGATTGAATAAGAAAATTGAAGAAAAATTACTGTTTTATTGAACCTATCACCCATAGACCTCATTAGATCTATAAAACAATTCATTACTATTTTTTTAAAATATTAAACTGAAGTGAAAAGCCGAATCTATGTTAATATTATTCAAAACTAAATGTATCTAGATGGAAAACTATCGTAATTTAGAATAGAAAATTATATTTTCGCTATATATTTATATGAAGTAATAGAGCTTTTTGTTGAGACAAAAAAGAGTGAATATTTTCTGCTTTCAAATATTGATTTTCATTTAAGACACTTTATATGAAATTTGATTTACGACTTGAAGCGGCGAAACGGAATCGTAAATCTATGATTTACTATATTAATAATTTCACTCGTCGAATTAAATAATATCGTGTATTTTAAAACAAATTCAATAATAAATTGCATGCGAATTTCCGCGGTATTTATTTTACTTTAAATATTTACATGCCAATCTCGAATATTTCTTGCCAAAAACACACTCGAGTCGCGAAGTTGTTATTACTTTTTTTTAATATCCGGTCTTATTGAAGTCTTCGCCGAAACGGAATGAAACAAAAAGGGCTGTGTATTGAACACGCCATTAGACTCCATTATAACTTATGGCGCTCGCGACATTTCGCGAAAGATAATAATATGATTTATTCCCGAATTGGCCGTATTTTTTTTATTGAGAAATCCGGGACCGGATTCGGCACGGTCATCAATTATTTTAAACAACGGTCGTTAAATAAAAAAATTGGCCCAATCTTATTGAACTCCGGGAAATAAACTTCGTATTTTCGACGCCGTTAATTTTAATATGCAATTAATCTTGGGTAATTTGTTTTCTTTGTCTTCTTCCTCCGTGCGAAACACGCCGATGATACAATTCGCATCCGAAGCTATGGCTCTGGAAAATATATCTATTTTTTTAAATCCGTTCTGGATATATTTACGACCCTCGAAATAAATTAAAAAAATATATATCGGAATTATTTTATTTAAAACATTATTTAACATTATTTCTGTATAGTTCTGTCGATAAATCAATGGTGTATCTATCGAGTTAACCTCGCGTAGCCTTCTCATACGTGAATGGCGTAAGCTCGGTTTGATTTTCGGTTGTGATTCTCAAATTTATTCGGAATTCATGTGACTTTCCATCGTTTCGTTCAATTTATACGTTGGAATTTATGCTAGATTGCAAAGCTCGGTGCATCCCACTTTATCTCATTGTGGAACCTTTATGAAATCCTTTTGCAGAAAATGAAATTCACAAGTGTAACTTCATATATGAAACTCTGTCTGCATACAAAACAAGGTAATCCCGTATTGAAAATAATATTATAAAATACTGAGATGATTCATCTAAAGCTAACAATGTATTTTTAAAAAATATATATATTATAAATTATTTTTGATATCGTTTTGTAAAGATCACTGTTCGAATTTCTCGTTGGTATCTTAAATTAAATGTCATTGTTTAACGTTCATTTTCCGGAGTCTTGTCGAATTTTCTCTAAATTGGTAAAATGACTCTTCATCGATTTTTTTAAATGTTTCAGCTATACACTTTTAGAGAACGATTTCTTATCTGTGTCTTGAAGAAGATACATCTCTTTGTTGTCTCTACTATGCTAGTCAATATTGATGGCAATTAAAATAAAATATTAATTTAATAACAGATATCTTAAAATAAATAATTTAATTTAAATGAAAAGGTATTTTTAAACATCTAGTGTCGTTATATCAATGTATTAGTATATATTATGTATTTTCTTGCTTTTCTCAGACGTTACGTATGTTTAATTATTTATGTGGATTTAGGGATAAGGAAAATGACGAGATTAAAAGGGTGGGACTGCGTTAAAAAGGTATAATAGGAGGTAATTATGAAGGGGTCTGATTTGGATTTAATTTTCATTTATTCTAACTTTACCTGAGGATAATTGACTTAGTATGTATATATGATGTTTTTGTGTAAAGTCAGTATGGTATTGGGATAGGTTAGATGTTGAAAGATTTATATTTTTCTATTTTGTAAGGGAATTAAAAAAGATATGGCTAGTTAAAAATAAAGATTTTTATTTATTCATCTGAATGAATCACGGGGCGTTGGCCATCTATCTGAGTATAATATGTTAACTTTAACTTGAATTTTAAAATAGGATAAGGCGAAGCGGAGTATTGGGAAGGCGTATAGGATTTGAGAATGAAATTGAAATGATTTTAATTATTTTTAAGGGATAATTTACTGTTTCTACTCATTAACGGGCGAAGGATAGCTACATTTGTGTAAGTGATTAGGTATGTCGTTTCGTTTTTCTACGGCGGTGTAAAAAGAAAATGGTTGTTTTAGGATTTATTTGAATGAATCATTTTTCAATCAAGTCTAAAAAACTATTTAAATATACACGTGAATTTTTTGATATAATAGTTGGACTTGTAAAATGCTGTATCATCATGATAAAAAGCTACTATCGTCTATTTATTTAGGCTTACAGTTGAATTTTAGAGTTATTTTCAGCTGTTGACAGTTTAAGCTCGTACTATTGTAACAGTACCACTTATTCAAATATCAAAAATATATATTTTTTTTGATTTTTGATTGTTAGGGACAATCTTTAGTCATTGAAATTCAAATCAGCCTGCATAAATTCACGTATTTATTATTATGTTTTAATCGATGTGGAAAAAAAACACAGCTCCCCGATTTTATTAATTATTAGGCAATTTTCCGCAATGTCGTTCTTTTCCAATTTTTGATATTATTCTAACTACAGTTTACTCTCGTTTATCTGGAGTAATGAATGCGAGGAGCCTGACGAATGATTAAAAATCACGGATAATCCGAACTATTAATTTTTATTTTGTTGTATAATCCAAATACATACACATTTCTAATGCTGACCATTATTTTAACATATTTAATATTTATTAAAAAAATATTTAATTTTGGCTTACTAACAAGAGTAGTTCGAATTTTCCTAAATATAATAAGCAGTGCTTTGTTGTGACTGACACGTTTGATAATTTCCACTTTTTCACTTGCATCCTTATTCTCTTTCTTTCTTGGTTAAAATTAGAAATAATATTTGCATCGAATTGTATTATAAGCACTCAATGTTTTTTTCGATGGCTTGTAAATTTTCCATTAGCTCACATGTTTCAGATATTTTACGTGTTTAACGCTCGCCAATATCCATGAAAAGTCTTTGTACATTTGTTAAAATTTTCTTCCGCGCTCGAACGAGTGTTATTGACTTTATTTTGTACCGATAAATTTTCCAATATTTTAACGTTTTTTAAATATATAAATTAAATTTAAGCACAGATAATATATGGTAAAACGTAATACATCTCTACTGAGATTTTCTATTAGGGTTTTAATAATTCATAACGAACAAATCTTAAGTCAGTAAACATAAAGAAAAATCCCTTTCTGGGTCAAATATAATCAAAATGTAGAAACATGTACATGTTTAGATAAGTTTTGATAATAGTTTATAGCAAAGGATCCACTTCTCATAAATTTTCAGGACCCCTTTTCAGAAACTGATGAGTTTTATGTCTGTCCATCGCTAAACCGATGATAAAACATTGAATTAACCGGAGTAATTGATGAGATTATTTTACTCGTCATCATTGATTTTAAGTGTTCCGCTTGAATTCGATTTTTCTTCAGCTTCCTATCATCATTATTGAATTGTTTAAACCTTCATTGACATTTTAAAATGTTTAAGGTGTTCGCTAAGTACCGTTGTGTCTCTTCGATATGGCTTTCACATTTTTTTTATTTGGGTTAAAAATAAAAATAAGGTTTAAAAACAGTGATTTGGCTTAATTCCGATAACAATGTGATTAACTGATCCGTTACGGCGGCTTGAAAACAACCGCATCGTCCAAAGGGAATCTATTTATAATGGAAAATATACCCCAAGTATTTCAAGTTACTTGACTTTTAAAAAAAATGATTATTCTAAGAATAAAAATAGTTATTACACGATTAGCTTCATATTTTGGACAATATTTTGATTTTTTTAACTAATCAAGATGATATGTATGTGACAAGCACACTCGGTGATATCCCATCGCAGACTGAGGACACGACGCCGACTTGACATGTCAATCGTACGGTTTCACTCGCACTCGGCACATCGTACCGGATGTGAGCGAGAAAAACCTTGCACTGCGACAACAGAAGCGAATACTGTTGTTTTTATTTTTTTTCGCAATAGCAGACAATAAAGGTTAATGATTATTTATAATATTTATTCTCTAGGGGTTTTTAGATAAAAATTTTGTAATATGTAGGATATATAGTAAGTGAGTTATTAAAATAAAAAAAACACTTCCCAAATAGACCCCATCGGCACAGCTAGGTTAATCAATGATTTCAAAGCAGCGCTACTTAAAAAAATAATTTCTTTTAACCGAGCTATTAATTTATATTTAATTTTGAATGATCAGATGCTGCGTTTTTAATAAAATTTCTCGAATTATTTATTGTCTCGTCTCAATATAAGTTATAGTTCTGTTTTTTATTAAAATTCAAAGCATAAACCGCCTGTTTCCTGATATGATCCTTGGAGATACCCTCGGGATTAGAGGCTGACTGAGGTTTTTCCAATGAATGTTAAATACCGAAGATTCACAATCATAACAATTCGGTCTCTAGTCATAATAAATGGGATAATTTAATTCAAATTTATTGCTACCGCAGGTCGGCGCAAGATATTCGCCGTTTTCATCTCGACGTCTTTGAGTCTGTACTACTCCACCCCCCTCTTTGAAAAGGGAACGGTGGTCACGGTGGTGTAATGGCTCCTCCAGTTTCAGTTGCAACCGTGTAACAAACACGGGGTGGGTGTAATTAGCAGTGTTCTGCGAAGCGAGCCGTGTATGTTTGGTCAGATGTGCGCCGGAGGACCGTTCCGGTTAATTGGGCCAGTTCCTCCGGTATCTGGTACCTGGATCCGGTCCACCGGGGCCCACTTCCGCAGCCATCCGTCTAATTTTGCCTAGGCCACGATTGCTTTCGGCGGTCGCTGTTTATTAAAGTATGAATAAGTAACGACCGTTTGGACCCTGGCGCTGGATTATTCAGATTCGGACACTGCGACGATCGGGGACGAGCTGATTAGGGTCAACCGGCGTACGCTCGCGGGCAAATGCACACGCGCACGATGCCACTACTATGACAACGGCCGGGAATTGAATTAATTAATTGAAACGCCCTTATAATAAAATTATTCTATGCGTCTACCCGTCGCGCATAACAATGCGAGGGAGAGGTTGAAAAAAAATTAACTCCTTTCATTATTCGACTCCTCTTTGACGCAACTTTTCCCGTTTACAACTTTAACAATTTTCTGGAATTCCGGTCAATTTTCTCCAGTCATTTACTTCGTCCGACAATTTAACATGGCTGGTGAAAGCGATGTGTAAGCCGAAAAATAATGGAGTCCGTCGAAGAATCGAAAAGTTGCCAAAGCGAAAGTTGTAATACCAAATTGAATATTTGGCGATCGGTGGAACGGTGTCGCGATTTATGGAGATTGGACACCGGTGTTAATGCGAAAAGTTTATCAAACGGCAACTTTCCTCATCGCAACAAGCTCCGCATGGCAATTTATAAAAGTGTTGCTCTCTGCAGACGAATGAAATGTGTGACGCTTTTGATTGCGATTGTGTATGCATGTAACGTTTCAGCGTATGCGCGATTTTCATAACTCAATTCGAGCTTTTCATCCCGACGATCCCTTTCAGGACGCCGTGTGCAGTAAAGTTCATTAAATTTATGTAATATTGTGCAGGCGTGGACTCCCACGTTCGTAATTAACTGCCATTGTTTGTTCTGCTAATTGAAATGTTGATAACATTTAATTGTTGTCCGGAGCTGAGCTAATTAAACTGACGTCATAATCGAACGCTGTAAACATTCGTTTGCAAAATGTTTAATTGGATATCGTACCAATGGAATAACTATCTAAAAATTAATTAAAAACGCGATGAATATTATAGCAGAACTTTTTAAATTCTTTGTGAACCGGAAATCAAAGTAAATTTTTTTAACGTGAAATAAAATATCTTAGGAAGCATTTCCATTGTTCTCAATAATATTTATGGAGAAATATTATTAAGGTTGTGTTATTAATTTGGCAATACAAAATTATAAAACTGCATTTAAGCACATACTACACACTTAAAAGCACAAATGAAAGCTGCGGACTCAGACGCTGATTAAGCAGCCCACATCCCACAAGTTTGTGCAGTGCATTTTCATAGACATCGAAAATGCAACGCATGCAAAAGACATGAACAAAAACCTGCTGGATTTAATTTGGAAATTTCAGCAATATCGCAGACGAAAACAACCACGTCGGGAGTGGAAAGGCTGCCCATTCGCGCCCTATAGAATATAATAGCCTGGGCTAATGCAACTCTGGACACTTTCTAAGAGACTTGTGCAGATGAAAGTCCCGCCTCGAACCCAGTTCGTCGGTCGCACACTCTTAAATGGGAGAGAAGCAAGCAACGCAGTGAGTCAATGAGCTCCTGGACTACTCTTGGGTGATTTTGCAGTAACTGCCCAGCACTGATTCTTTCCGGAGGAATTTCTCTTCAAAGAACAAACGGTCTCAATCATTTTTTTTACCATACGTTGAATACCTGAATACGCACATTGACAAAGAGGCCTAGTAGTTATTTTTAATAATAAGAATTAAGTGGCCTCTGACCCGAATCGAGTCCCTGCCACCTGAAGGACATTACGTTATCTCTGCCGGTCCCGGCCTCCTCCATCCATCGCCCAAGCCCCAACAGAGACGCGTCCGCCTCAACCCTGTCTCTTTGACGAAGTCTTGCCCTCCCAACGGGGCGAGTTCCCCCAGGCCTCGAGTTTATAATAGTATGGAGCAGCCTATCCTGCTTCATTCAGGGTACATAAGACCTCGCGACTAGCCTTGTCCGGTCTTAAGATCCGGCTTAAGACTTGTCTCTCGAACTGATCAAAACGATGCATGTCTCAGCCTGCCAGAGACCATGACCTGCACTCATAGGTTACCTATCACCGGACGATTGATAGTTCTATAGATTTGTGTTAGTTAATCCACTAATTATTTTAATTATTGCCATGTGGCGTCCTGGCAACACTACACGGTGGCGTCTCGGTGTCCACTCTTCCGGAAATGCACCACGGGGCTCGCTTCCCCCGCGCAGACTTATAACCACATTACCAGAAAACTATTAAAGGTAGCTCCAGTAAAGTACATAGATCTAATAACTTACATATTCTATGCGGTATTCAGACCAAGATATTATCTGGATCAGTGGAAAGTAACTGAGAATATAAGTGTGAGAGACTCATTCTCTTTGCATCTTTATCTTTATTGAATCTTTAGATGGGTAAATGGCACTTTAGAATCCTCTATTATGCCATCCATCCCGTAGCACCGATCAGACCGTAAATTAAATACGAATAGGCCATAGCCTCTTCTGATTATTATTGTTGTAGTCTGCGCGTTGACAGTTCGGCTCCCGGGATTATAGCTAGCAATCTGACCTGTACTCAAAGAGCCTAGTTAACCTGAAGGACGACCGTCACAGTCCTGGCATCAGGATTGGGATGGACGTGTCTCTACTGGAGATCGCGGAGTGTCCTCCAGTAGTGGCAAAGACCCGCCTAAGGGTTAGAAGGCCTTCTTAGAAGAACTCTTCTAATTTAAGGTGTTATGCATGATCATAGGGTTTAAAACAAAATGGCATCCCAGCCGATAGACGAAATCTCAATGAAAAGACAGCTAAAAGGGCATTGAACTTTTGATTTTCTAAAGAAACCCGAATAAGGATTAGGAGATCGCTGGATTCTTACTCATCGAGAGAGTGTGGTGGTAATTTCAGAGATCATGTCAATTAACGCCATGTTGCGTCCTGGCAACACCACACGGCGTTCCCGGAAATGCACCTCGCTTCCCCCGCCCACAGTTGCAGCGTGAACACGCTCCTGCGTTACTCCGCCATGACAACTCTAGAGACTCCTCTCGTCCTTCCCGTGGCAATCATAATCGACACCGAACCCATTTATCATCATCATCACACCAGACCAGCAAACCAACAGCCATCGACGTTGTTCATAGACTCCGTCTCAGCATCCTCGACTTGAGACCCCGGACTGGCATGCCAGCGTCGAGCCCTCAGCCGGCCTCTCGTCGAGGATCATCAGGATCTCGAGAGCAACCTATTGCCCAGTAATTTATACAGGGCAAAATAGCACCATTTCGCATTTTGTATACGGGCAGAGATTTCTGTACGTTCGGAATTGTCCTCGGTGATTGTGGTGCCCAGGTATTTGAATGATTTAACGCACTCAATGAGCCCCACATTCACTGAGGTCCCCTCTCCGCCCGATCGCGAAAGCATCATATATTTGGTCTTGGACCAATTCGCCTCTAGACCCAGGTTGGAAGCCACTGCCGTGATAGCATCGAGCGACTCGAATAACCCATTTTTGATTACATAAATATTGTACACCGCAACGATCGTTTTATCACTGATTCACATCCACTACTCATTGAATCCTACAAGGTAGGTTTTGATTCCTCTCTAAATTTGATTTAATAAGATACTATTCTAGAGGCGCAATATCTGGCGAATAAGGTTGACGATGTAGTTCTTCTAAATCCAACATCCTATTTTTTTCCTGTATGATTCTTGCTGCCTGTGATGTTGCAGTATATGTCTTTGGTTATCTATCAAACCTGATCAATTTTTAAACAGTCTTACCTGCAATCTTTCTAATTTAGGATAATAAACTTCAGTTGTAACTGTATCGGTCTCATACCTTGACAAGAGCGAACAGATGGTTATCCTTTGTTCTGGCGCTGTTAGCCAAAGTTTGTTCAGTACTCAAATTCCTCTTGTATGGAAGTTAAAAGTAGGCCATTGATAGAAAACCTGCATTCAAAATCTGATCTCTCTTTCGTTAGTTTCAAAGTTGGATATCTATTTTGGTGTTTCGATTATTTTAATTGAACTCGTATATTTATGCCATCATATAAAAAAATATCATAAGTATCAGTTTAGAAAGGTTACATTTTAAATTTACGACAATAATTACATTTAATCAATTGCTTCTTTATATTAATAATAGTATTATTTATTTTTAAAATACAATATAATTTTACTGATAAGAATATTTTTAATTCGATTTAAAAAAAAGCCTTAGCGAACCAAAATACATTTTCACCAAAAATCCTATTTTTGTATGAAAAATATAAGATAAATCAAAATTTATTTTTATTAGGGCTTAATTAGGTTTGTATTTTCGATTGTTAAAATCGATCCAAAATTTTATATGATTTGTTTTTATTTATTATGCAATAGTAAAATGGAAAACTATATTTAAAATTTAATTAGTCGTCAAAATTCGTAATAAACCGTGTAATCGGGGTTTTATAAATTTTGTACTGTATTTTTCCATTAATTAAAATTTGATGAAGAATTTATTTACAAATATGATGTCTTTTAAATCTAAATTATCTCAGTTGAAATATTTTGTAATACAACTAAATACTAATAATTATCAATAGAGAAATGATTGATCTAAATTTCTAACATCTTTAAATGTATGAAAATAATATAATTATAAATTAATAGATTGTTGAAAAAACTTTTGTTAGTCTTCTAATAATAACGAATTGAATTAATAATGATTTTATTAAGGAAATTCAACTAGATTTTGGCAAAAATAAATAGGAATAGAAAATGAAAAGACACAAATAAATCTTCAGATATGCTTTCGAGGTTATTTAAAATCAAAACTGTTAAAATAATACACGAATCACTTCGTAATGTCTTGAAATAAAATAGGTTTACATTTTATTTATATGTAACATAATATTTATGAGACTCTTATACGAATTTAAATGGTTATCGATTTAAATGTAGAGTTAATGTTATTTAAAAAACTGAATCTGCTATATATTAAAATGGTAGCGATTATCAAATTAATATGAAAACCTCAGTAATCGTTCTAATGTCTATTTTAATTTTTTTCCAAGCATATACCAACATTTTATTTGCTTGGAAAAAAAAATTGTAAAGATTTGATAACATCGAGTACACCGTTATCCTTGTAATATTCAAGATTTATCTCCTCGTGTTCGCATAGAATGGACGCAATCTCCGTTGCAATTTTTCATCGCGACGATGCATCCTTTGCGAATCTATCACTGTCTTCATCATCTTCGGTCCACACAGGATGGATACGGCGCTCTATCACGAAGATGCCAGTCACTTTCTGAGGATTTTGAGCTCCACGTCCAATATAAGAGGCGAGCTATGCAATCCGCTGATAAATAAGTTCGTATTTTTATTTTTTACAAAGCAAAGATTTATTTTCATAAACCTCTCTAGTTGGTCGATGGCATAATGTTATCTCATGACATTATTTACAGCTGTTCAGATAGATATACCGCTTGAATCAAACGGATTAATGGAAAAATGTCTAAACATTCCATTTTATATTTTTTCTTATATTCAACGTATTTTGTTTTAAAGCCTTTTGATGTGAAATTGAAACCGTGCGAGCGAAATAATTCGATAGAATTCCAGATGAAAGTAATCGGCAATGCTTCATTTGAATTTAAATCGTGTTATTAATATTTGGAAAAAAAAATCAAGATTCGAATAATATGAATCGCGATTAATTTCAGGTTATATAATTCAATTATTTGTTTTGATTTCCCATGAGGAATGCGCAGAGTTATAGGATTATATCTAAAAATTAAACTACCCACGTGTGTATTAATGTCGTCGGATTATCTTATCATATATTCCGAAAATGTGTGTATGTTTTCTTATCCAAGATTAACACTGAAACTGTGTTTAACTTTTTTTAGGTCCCATTTGATAAAAAAAACTCTATAAAAACAACTTTATTTGAACTTTACACATGCGCAATGCGAAAGTTTATAATTTAATTATTAATATAAAGAAGATTGAATTTTTTTTCTTGCGTTTTTCCACGAATTTTTCTTTGGTGCTGTTGGTATTTTAATTACATGTTTATTTACATGTTTTTTTTTATCTCGACTGACAAATTAGTTTTTTGATCTTGCGTTCTCGTGTTGCAGATATGTCATTGGTTGTTTAGGATTTTTTTTAAATCTCTGCAATTAATCTTGTTATTTAGACACTATGTTATAATAATGAACGATTAATTATTCTCGTGTACGCTATTAAAACGCAACGATTAACCTTTATTAAGGTCAGAGATGGTCAAGGGGATTGTGACTCGGATTTTTTTAATCTGAAAAAACGATAGATCAGGTAGACATTGTTATATTAAAAAAAATATATAATTGTAACATCGGGGAAAAGCTGGAAAATCGACTTGCTTTTTCCATAACATGTGACGATCAATTCTTTACTGATCTCGAAATGGAATTTCTGGAATGGGGTATTATATTATATTCGGCCGTATGAAGACCATTTACCAAAATATGTTTTTAGAAGAATATTACTTCTCAAAGTACTACTTCATACAACAGGAGCAATAATAATCATTGTCAAAAACAATAATTATTGCTGCAATTGCTACGCACGCGATGTTTATTCTCGCTCGTCTTTGGTACCGTGTGCCGAGTGCGAGTGAAACGTGTTGCGAGAGCTCAGTCTGGGGCGAGACATTCGCCGAGAGCCTTGTCATTTACGCTTCATATTGATTACTTAAAAAAACACATAGCAGTTAAAAAACAATATTGATATTAATCACTTATATTTTTCATCTTTAAATTTTTTTTTTTTTTAAAATGTCAAGATATTGATGAAGAATACATGCTTGGTGTTTCCAGATTTTGTTTCTCCTTGTATCAACATTTAAATTCAACTAATTCCATAGTTACTACGTTACAAAGTTAGTAATATTTTTGAAAAAAAATATAAAAAATATCTTTGAAGGTTAGGTGAAGACCACAAATTGTTTATTTTAGTTATAAAAAATAACTAGAAGAAGTAATCATCAAAAGTTTGTTATAAAATAAATAGTAGAAGCCTTAGTTATACTAATATTTCTAATCGTTACATCAAAGGTTAGAATTTAGCTTGTCTTTGCATTGTCTGATTGAACGAAGCGAACAAAGCAACAAAAAAAGTCAGTTGACTTTTTTTGTTGCTTTGACATGACATAGAATACCCATCATGGTATAACAAAGTCTAACAAAGTCTAACAACCGTTTTAGTTAGTTTTTAGTATTATATATTGTGACGTTCAAGAAAATTAGGTAAACCCCTTTCCTTTCAAACATGACAATCTTACATTATCGCTAAGTCAAAGTTTCATCTTGCATTCATTTTTTTTCAGACTTTAGTAGGTACTCTTAGCCTTTTTCTCTTAATGGCTATATATTTAGTTTTTAATTCGACTTTGAGTCGTTAAGGTCGTATTTAATTGCGTTTATTTCTAGATTAGTTACATGATTAAAGCTAAATTATTCATCTACTGTTAAATATTTAAAGTTAAGCTGTCTTATCTAGAAAATACACTATTTTTGGTAAACACCATTATTTATATGCTTAAGACGAGGGAGAGCTAAGCTTTAAAGTAGTGCGTGCAACACGGAACTTTGTGAGGGTGAACTACTAAAACCGGATATAGTAGATCCCTATTAAATAATAAGATTTTTGCTTAATTAAATATAAAGAAATGCTGCAAAATAATGATGATTTTTTTATATCATTGCTTCAAGGAAAGGCTTAAGACTCTTTTTCTGGTATCTGTCCTTTAAAAAAAATTTACAACTACTTCACAATAAGACATAGCTTAATAGCTTTATTTTAAGACTTCAATTCAAAGCTCAAGCCTTATAGTACTTATAGTGCTTTAAGATATTCAGATGTTATTGGTTCTAGTATAGAATACGTAAAACTACGATGTTTTAATATACTTCAAATACAAAATCTTTAGCATTTTGTAGTAGCTCTTCATCTTAAATATCTTTGAACTGTTCTTGTCATCTAAAGAAGGTATAGCTCTCTGTTTCACATCTTCAGCGGTAATGCAATGTCTTCCTTATTAGAAACCTTGACTTCTTCATGCTCATTAAATCCAGAATTGTGGATTTAAATATGTCATTTCCTTGCTGACTTGTTGACTAAGGATGATTATATTTACTAGACCGAGGTTGACGTCTTAACTACCCCTGTTTTGACCAATGATGATTGTTTAAACACTAAAATTCGTGTCATTTTTCTCGGTCTCGTTTATGTTTGTTTGCACGATCGTGTGCGCGTCGCTGTACCCCCACCACGGGGATACGCTAGAGATAGCCCGGTGGTTTATTTCGAGGCCCATCGCCTTATCCACGACATTTACGTGAAAAAATATCGCCATTTCGATCAATCGCCGGTACAAAGATTAATTCCGATTAATTCCAGCGGTTGGATAAATGAGAAACAGATCGGAACGTGCAGTGAACCAGACTACGTCCCTGGCCGCCGGGGATAATCAAAGTACACTTTGTGCCGTTTTATATTTGCGCTGTTTTTAGCGATGGGAACTTCGTGCCGAAAACAGATGTTGCCAGTCGCCAGTAGTTTCCGAAGCCTTCAATCCCCCCTAACCTCCCTCCAAGATTTTATGCGGAGGTAAACACTAACAGTTGTTGATGTTCTTGTTTTTGATATGGATAGGGGAGGATATCTGTAATTATGATTGTTGTAGCATGATAAATAATCAAATTATATATATAAAAAAAATGCCTTTTTGGGATTAGTTTTAGACAAAACGCGGAAAAATACACATTTTTTATTATAATGTTAGCTATATTTCTCATTAAATAAATAATTTTCATTGCATTAAGGGTGAAATGGAGACACCTGGCAACATTTTGGATATTGAATGCTATTTTTGTACGATAAATGCAAACAATGCCACAAAATCTGTTAATAAAGTTTATGGACGAGTGTCAAAAGAAAGCAGATGCCAATTTTCGTTTAGCTGATTATATCGGGCAAAAGGAATTTAGAGGATCTTAGTCAGTAAAGTCAGCATAATGACAACTTGAGAACTGTATTAGTTGTCCCTCGACAGCACAGAACA
The DNA here is from genome assembly GCA_022495035.1 of Philopotamus ludificatus. NCBI lineage: Eukaryota > Metazoa > Arthropoda > Insecta > Trichoptera > Philopotamidae > Philopotamus > Philopotamus ludificatus. The sequence continues at coordinate 23,318 of JAGXCT010034769.1, forward strand.
TCACCTCAACAAGTGTAGATAGCGGTTTGGAGCAAATAAAATAAAAGTTAGTTACACATTTGATGTTAAATTTAATCATAATTAAATAAAAAATATTAATTTCCTTAGTATAAAAATCGCAAAAAATAAGAATATAATATAGCATAGAACAAGTTTCTATGGATGATTGTTTTATTCTACCATGTCAATCGTTGATAATTAACACTTTATGAGTTTTACATCAAACCTAGCCTGGGGGTTACATGGTTTCATGTGATGATAATCCAAGCTAACATGCACGTGTATCCATCTGTGGTCAAATAGTAGAATTACACTGTGCATCGTCATCAGAAAAAAAAATGCCAAGTGGGGGTATGGCTCTCACGCCAAAAGGCGTGAACGGCTCATAACGCTTGGCTACAAAATCACGCCAAAAGGCGTGAACGGCTCATAAAGTGTTAAAAGTGATAAAGAAACGTTCTATTTTGGACCCCAAGTTTATTTTTTCAAATAACTCTTTTAATATAAATCCTACATATCAAAAATTATCTGTATTTGTCAATATAAGTCTAAAGAATTAATATTGTAAATAATCATTGAACTTTATTGTCCACAACTGTGGAAAAAAAGTACAAAAATATTCACTTCTTTGGGTACGAGCGATTACATTTCTCGCTCGCATCCGGTACGATGTGATAAGTACAAGTGAAACGTATACTATAGACGTTTGTAACATTTATGCATATATTAATTTCAAGTTTCAATAAAATTTTACTGGAAGTTCCCGTTTTATCAGAAGTTTAATCGACTTATATTAAAAGAGGCTGGTTTTTATATCTTCTAGTATTTCTTAATTCATATCTAATCGCATTTATAGCAAAATGCGATTATATACCCGTATTTCTATGCAATTTTTAAAACCAGGATAATAGTTACAGCAGATGTTTATGACTAGAACTATTAATTCAAATGTCCCAATTATTTAATAGATAGTGAATTATTATTTAGTACGAAGGTCTTATAAGTATTATTTTTTATTAAGGTCTTTTGTGCATTTTTTAGAAGAAAGAAAATATATATTAATTAAAAATAATCTTGAAACTCTTTTTGTACCAGCGTGATGAGAATTAGATACATTTTTCGTTGCAATTATGTAAAATAATGTTTTTTTTTTTGACAAGCTATTATTTACCAAGGTATTTTATTTCGCGAGATTGTTTTAAAATTAAGAAAACATAATATATCGCTACCCTTTAAATTAATTTATTCATAGAGGTTCAATGCCCGCGGGAGTGTTATAATTAAATTGACAGAATTTTCACGAAAATGCTTTTCCGCGCGAGCTTTGCATTTTTCGTCGAAATAATATCAGCCGCAAATAATTTTCTTGTTTGTCACTCTCAAAGAACAGCCGTCTGCATTTTGCGTTTTAATGATTGTTGCAGATTGAGCGTGTAACGTATGGGGGATGCGAAAATATTGTCGGGAAGACACGGATGAATATGATCAAAATAAAATGCCAAGTGTTCCGTAGTATCGAGAATTTTTCCATAAAAATCGCATATTTGCGATGCCGCCAAAGAATCCTGACTTTGCAGAATGTGACTCAATGCGTGATGTGGTTCGCTGATTTTAAATCTGCAAGAGGGTGTACATATGTGTGTTTTAAACTTTTTATACTTATGTATGTTTTATTTTGATATTCATTTTTCTTATGTTTTTTTATAATGAGATTTAAATTTTTATTATATATATAAATTTAACATTAGACTCTATATCATGGGTTATAAATGTGAGTATATATTAAATGGTAGGATAATATATTTTATTTACCATCACTCTCGCTTAGACTATGAAAATTGTTTATTTTTGCAAAATAAATTTGGATATTTTCATATTCAATTTTCCTTTCGTATAACATTGCCACGTGTATTCAGATTTTTCAATTTATTCCATAGAAAAATAAAACATATATTTATTTGCAATAACATCAGAGTTCAAGGATGTTTTTTATTCTATTATATTTGAAATATAATAAATATTCATATAATTATATCTGTGAAAATTGTAAAAATTAGTTTCAAGAAATTTTACTCGCTCTGTAATTAGTCGTTTGCTAATTTGAATGAATTATTTTACATTGAAAAATATATTCAAGAAAATCGTGTTACATAATATTTATACTTTATTGTAAAAAATATATATTTAATTCTAAGTTTATTAATTTTGATAATACAATATCATCACCGGAACTTAGTTTATTATTTTGTAGAAGATTATTAAACTGTTATTACAGATATTATAAAATGTAATTTATTTCGTTTTTTACAATTGCTTTTTCCGAAGTTTTAGAAAACTTTTAAAGCCCTTTTCATTAAAACTGGCGGGATTTGAATTTATTAAGCTCTCTAATATATATTAAAATAATACAGATCTTCAGAATTATTAAATATATATAAACAAGTAATATTATTTAATGCGATATTATATTCGTACTTTTACACGGTTTTTAGGTAAAGAAATTTAGAAATATAGAAACCTCATAGAGCAAAAAGTAAAAAATCATTAAAATTAATTTCTAAACAATATGTTAATTTTATCACTTAAAATTTACTAAAATACAATATAATATAATACTTTTATTAAACCTTAATGGACAGGTTAGTTGAATAAAATTTAAAAAAACGTCTTAATAATTAAAGAAAGAAGTTTAAAAATATATCAATAAGAAAAACAAACCTCAAGACCCTAACTTTTTGATTTCTCTCGAATAACTCTTTTATTATAAATCCTAGATGTCACAAACATTTTGTATTTGTCTAAAAAGTCTAAAGAGTAAAAAATATATATAATCATAAATTTTAGTGTCTGCAATTGTAACAAAAAAAAACCAAAACAATATTCTCGTCTGTCGCCACAGTACGATATTCCAAGTGCGAGTGAAACGTATACTAGTGGCACGTGCCGCGAGAGTTTGGCGGTCAGACTCCTGGCGGCGTGTCCTCAGTCTGTAGCAGGACATCGCCCAGTGAGTTTGTCTTTTACACGTCGTATGGATTAGTAGAAAATTCAAAATATTGACCAAATTATGAAGCATATCATTAATAACTATTTCTATTTTTAAAAAAATTCTTCATTAATATCTTGACTTGAAATGCTATATAATAAAAGCTTGTATTAAAATCAGATTAATTTCTCTTCCATCCTTTTCTTTGAAGTTAATTTTAATTTCAGTTATAATGATTAATAACATATCTTTTATTATTTTATTTAAAATGATATTTTATTATCCAAGTATATACGTATGTTTCATATTATTTGCGATTTTGTAGACGTACCATTTTAGTATTTCTTCCAGCTTCTTCTAATACACCAGGCACATACCCGATTTAATTAGGCCACTTTTTTTTCGTCCATTTTCAAAGACGGCTTTCTCCTGAAACTTGAGAGAGAGCGAGCGAGCCACGGATCCTAATGGAAACCTTCACAATTCACTTTTCACCACTGTTGTGTTGAATTCTAATACGTCTCGGAGAGAGGACCAGAACAATGCTGGCGGGCGGCCCTTACAATTGGGCCAGTCCCATTATCGGCCGGTATACGTTTCGTTTGTCTCCGCTAATACATATCCTTGCAACAGTATCGGCCGAGCAAACCGACTTTGAAACTGATAATTTATGCCCGAAGTACAAAGTGGTTAGCTGCGTTTATTTCCCAGATGAACGCAATTTTCAGGACATCGTCGTCCGGGGCCAAGTCTTCGTGGGAGGTTTTAAAGTGCGTGATAAATAATTCAAGCCGCGTTACGGCGGACGAACCACTTGCTAAAGTACAATATATTCCCATAGACCTTTTCCGAAAGTGGCTCTGATTGATCGATTCGACTACGTTGTCTTCTATTACCGCACGATTCGTTTTACACATGTCGTTGTTTGAATTAGACATTGCGATTGATTTTATTACTATGTTATATTAATGAGACGAAAAATATTTATATAATACCAGAAAGAAATCGCGTATTTTATTGTTCGAGTGATTTTTTTTGCTTAGAACGCATTATTTACGAGAAATAAAATTTATATTATTCTTAAGTGTAAAATATCGAAACCAGAAATTGACGAATAACAAATCAGACATTGTAGCTACTTTTTATTCGACCAGGGTTTTAATGCCAACAAAACCCCTTAAGCTATTAAATAAAATTATAGTTAAGTGCAGACAGCATGTAGATGTAAATTTTAGTTACAAAGGTTCAAATCGGGAGATAGAACTGTAAAAGATGCACCTGAATCTGGACAACCTTCTAAAATTGATGATGGCATATTGAGATCCCTGGTCGAGTCGGATCCTCGATTAACCATCGAGAAATTATCGCAGGGACTTAAATCTTTGAATTTGGACACCGCATGTTCTTTCCGAAGATAACAAAAAATAAGCAATTCTTTGTTGTCGTAACAAAGAATTCTAACCTTTTTATACGTAATTGTAATTGTAACTGGAGATGAGAAATGGATCGTTTACAATAACCCCATAGTCTGGTTTAATACTCCGAAAATGTTTTTTTCTTGTGCATTTGGTGGGATATAAGAGGAATAATTCATTACTACAGATGCTAACTGTTAGCAATTGTAAAGATTAAACGAGAAAATAGAAATCATCCATCCAATTTTGCTTAGCAGAAAGAGAATAAATAATTCTTGACCATGATAATAGACGCCCTCATAAAGCAGGAGTGCCAGAAGAACAAATCAAGAGTTATCAGTAAGGTTCTGCCGCATCCTTCATATTCCTCAGAACTCGCTCCTTCCGATTACGTTATCTTCAAATCCATGGAGCACACTTTAAGCGAAACCGTTTTTTCAAAAAAGTAATTGTAAAACTACCAGAAAGATGGCAAACATTTGTTTTATATGTAAAAGAAATATGAAAAAACATAAATTTTACTTTCATAAAAAATGCGCGATTTCCTTCGGGTCCCCTTAATATTTTAAAAATAATATATACACCTTGGCCTCGTATCATCATCATAATTTGCCAGTTACAAGGCTCTCACTCGCTGAGGGCATGGACCTTACCAAACTCTCCCGCATGGTAGCCGAGGCCAAGCGAACCTGAGTCTCGTCGTGACGTGAGGGCTCCCTTCGTGTCCATACCATGGGGACCTGGAGCCGTCTTGGTATGCGGTTTTTTTATAAAGAGTTTCTCTCTTTGGCCATTGCTGGCATTGACGTCCATCATCTCTACCATGTTGGTATCGGGATTTTAATTCTCTCGACTGTGTCCAGGCAAGTAGGAGGGGTTTGCTCTCAGTATTCGTTTGTTCTCTAAAGGCGTTATCTGCTTCTTTAACGAGTCACGAGGACGAGTAGCGAGCGACCAGCCACACGCACACCTATATAGATATGCACAGGCATACATATGCACATCTGCCCAAAACGAGTCTCAAGTAGCCGGTCGCAAGTGATTATTAGCCCTATCGCGCAATAGCAATCCTTTTATCATGGGAAAGACCTCCTCAGAGAGGGGTCCCCTAGAAAGAAGGGAGAGGAGCGAAAGTATCGAGACTAGACCAATTATTGGTCAACAGATTAGGGTTTTCCTTCCCAGGGTATACTGGCTCTGTGGTGAGAAATCCGTTAGAGACCAGATTTATTTATGCACATAAGGATGTGTGTACAGCAACATGTACATATTTTTGCACTGTTTTGTTGGGTATTAATCAAAGTTCAATTGGGTGGGCCCCTAGTCAACTCTATGCAGGTTGGGAAGTGATAAATAGATATTCTGAATCCCTGTGTAATTCGTTGGAAAGTTATAGGTGGTAGCCCTTAGAGTGGCCGCCATATATTAATATTGGATAGTTTAAGATTTTAGTATGGGAATCTCGCCGTCGCAGAAAGGTTTAAGACACCTCACTATTTGTTGGCGAGCTGTCAACATATGTATATATACAACACGGCTTTGATATAACACGGTTGATGATTAGAGGCATTTTTTGTACAACACGCTTTATATAACACGATTTAAAAAAAAAATCAGTATGAAAAATACTGAGCGTACACGCTCAGTAATAATAGAAGAGATGCAAAGGGCTTTTTATAGGGATACACGTCTACAATCACAAAAACATACCTATAGACAGAAACATAATTCAAAAGAGAGCACTAAAAATTTATGATAATTTAAAAAGAACTGAACAATCACTATCTGAAGATCAACAATCACAATTTTGCTGCTAGTAAAGGATGGATTGAAAATTTAAAGGGAAGATTTTTACAATATAATATAAAAATTTAAGGAGAAATTGGGTCGGCTGACAGAATTTTTCCTATATAAAGAGTACCCGATGAAAATGTAATTTTTTGATATTCTCCTTTTCATAATCAGTAGGGTTTTGGTTGTCGATCTTGGTATATCTATTTCTTTTGCTAATAGATAATGAATATCTTTAGGATAGCTTAATTACATTTTTAGACAATAAATTACATTTTTGGACTTTTTTGTCATTTCATGCAATTAATTTAGATTTGGATGCAACGGTTGCGACAAAAATGTGACATTAACAGGGACATATTAATTATTCATTGATCACCAATAAGAAATGGGTGATATACTTCAACTAATATTGCAAAAACAGTGGCTTTATAAAGGGTAGGTACCACCACTGACAACGTCAAAAGCGAACCTATCCGCCAAAAATGTTCTTTTATCTGAATTATTCATTATAAAATTCTTAAACATGGCCTGACAATAACGACACAGTTTTATTGTGATAAGCTGAAACGATCTAAATAATGGATTACTTTACAAACAGCCTAATATTTCATTGCAGAAATTTTGTTTGACATTATATCTGTTTAATAAATTAATAAAATATAAGATTTAATCCTCCGGTAGAATATAACATATATTATACTTAATCGCCAACAAGGGAATTTAGCTGTCAATTTTAGTTTCGGAGATTAAATCGGGCAATAGATATTTACAGTTTCGTGAGAGAAAAATTCATATTAATAGCGTTTATGTTCAATAACATTATTTCATTCGCTTAATAGCGAAACTTTTCAGAATTGTCAATTTCTAATTATCCCATATGCCTCAAATGACCACGTATTTTTTTATAATATTAAAGTTTTTGATGGACGATTGCCGAGGGACATTCTACCTGTATACTTTTATAAAATCATACACAGTTAAATTTATTTTGATGCGTTTTTTTAATGCTCTCGCGTAATTAAGCGTTGCATATTTGATAAAAATTCAAATGGTTCAAAGTGATGATGATCACCAAATCATGAGAATGTTGAAAAAAATAATGTTTATAATTCTAATCAAGCTTTTAAATTAAAACTCATAACAAACACAATGATAAATAACTGGAATAAAACTATGACATGATTTTAGACTGCGTTTAATTTCATATTAATAATTATCGTAGACGTAAAAATTAATCGTTTTATTTATTTTGACCTGATATATAAATTATACGACAATTCGGCACAGTAAAAATCGATGCCGACGATTCCGCCCCAAAGTCAATATCACTTTTTAAATCTATCTTCTATTATTTATAGTCAGTGGCAGCTCGTGGGTAAAACATTTCATGCTGCGGAAGAATAAAAAATATAAATATATATTTAAAAAGTCACTCAGTATAGACGGTACGGAACTGCTCCGAGTGGCAGTGCACATAACGCTTAACAAAAGGACTCTACCCCCAACCCGGCTGCCACCCTGCATACATCTAATACACGACGCTGGTAGCGCTGACGAACAGATAGCAGATGTTTTGTGGCTAGCAAATGATGATGATATAAAGATACATTTTTCTTCAATTTGGTTAGGGGTGCTGCAGCTTCGTAGTGTATATGGAACTAACCGTGACGATGAAGTCTATTTTGGACCCCAAGGTTTTGATTTTTCTTGAATATCACTTTTAATATAAATCCTACATGTTACAAACCTTTTGTATTTGTCTAAAAAAGGCGAAAGAATAAATATAAAAAACCATTAACCTGTATTGTGCGCAATTGCGTAAAAATGCGTTTCTATATTCTTCTAGACGCAATGTTTTTTCTTGCTCACATCCGGTACGATGCGCAAATGCGAGTGAAACCGTCCTAGTACACGTAGGTAGCGAAATATCATCAAAATTATGTAGTATATCATAAATAACTATTTTTATTCTAGGAATAATCTATTTTTTTTTGTATTTTAAGTAATAATATTGATGAAAAATTCATCTATAATAAAAATTACATTTGAAAATGGTAAATAATTCACATATTCTTTTCTACTTATTTATTTCATTAGGAGCGCATATGTCGTTGTTTATGGATATATCCTGAACCGAGAAAATAATAACATCTTCACAAAAAGAAATAAAGAGAATTAATATTTTATGTAAAATTAATCAATACCTTTTTTAATTGACGTTATTACGACTTTTTATGTATTTTTTTATTTAATTTAATGCAAAGCTATGATTAAATACGTTTTTTTAAATATACACATAGTAAGCTCTCTTATAGCGCCGAGATAGGGACTAATCTATAGAAACCCGTTCTATAGAAGACTAGGCGCCCATACAAAATTTGGGATTAGGTTCTTTTAATTGTAATTTGTTGAAATTGTACTAAATCAACACATCATTGACCCCTTTTTTACGCACGGAAATATGTAATTTGACACTGAAAATTTAGGGTTTTGTAGAAAATAATACTATAGAAAGGGAATTTGCCATTCTATTTAAGAAAGCGTCATAGGAGGGTTAATTATATTTTATAATAAAATGAATTTATTATAAAAATACACATTTCCGTGGAACGTATCTGTATCTAACGCATAAAAAGAGAATATTTATATTAAGATTTTTTTGCATCCAAATTAGTCGTCTAAGTATTATATTATTATATTGATTTATAATAGAACGTATCTAGATTTTCGTCAAAACATAATACCTAGTATTTATTTCAGTGGCAGTAATATTACTATAAAAATTGAATAAACATACAGAATAGAGAACTGCAATAGTAAAATTTACATATTGTTTTGTAAATTACATTAATTATTCAACACGACAATGCACATATTTGACGACGTATACAGTAAACCCCCCTATAACGTCCTCTCATATAACGTTCCCCCTTATAACGTTTGCGGCGGTTTTTTCATATAACGTCGAACCCCCTATAACGTTCTCGCAATGACATAATGTAGCTCCGGATCGCTTGACATCGACACGCATCCGGCGAAACTAAATAAAACTATTTGGTGATTCATCGGCACGAGGCTATCGGAACGAGGCTATCGGCACGAGGCTATCGGCACGAGGCTATCAGAGCATTCCAGGGATATTCACACATACAGTAAGAAAATATTTTCTATTTTCATATCCATGGAACGAATTATAATCGAGTAAATCAATGCTCACGTTTTTTTTTTTTAACTATTTGATTATTATGTAATATACGTGCATACTCTTAATCTTATTAATGATATATCTTAATTCCTCAATAAGGTCTCTACAATAATTATTTCCATGCGTCGATTTCTTTGATGTTTAATTCTATACTTAGTGGTTGGAATAAAACATATTCCCGGGAATAGTTTTGCCATACTTATTCGCATCATATGCCAGCGCATTTTATAAAATTTAACTAATAATAAAATATCGCGTTGATCTGCCTTAGCCGGCAAGCTTGCGGTAAGATTACCAGCCAAAATACGAGAGGATATCGCCTATATCGCGCAAGCTTAGTCATTTGCGTGCTGGTTAACACGTGCAAAAATGTGAAAAAAAAAAACAAAAAAATGGGAATGTGTTACTGATTTCCTTCAAATCAAAAAATTAAAATTGAAAAACCTTAACCCCCTATAACGTGGAACCTATCCCGACGTTATAGGGGGTTTACTGTATATATAAACATATATACTTACGATGATTGTTCAGAGTCAACGCTGAAAAACTGCAGAATCGGATATAAAAATCACCTGAAAAATTAAAACATAATTTTAATACACATAGCTGTAACATGCATCGTTATTTTACCATTTTATTTTACTCTGGGCATTTTGTGTATGTAATAAATTTGTAACACTCGAGTAAAGAACGCTTGGGGTAATTTACTTAATTAAAATTTAAAAGTTGCCCTGTGCACAGTGTCATGTTGTACACGATGATCCAAAAATGATATTTTTTATGAATTAAAATAATTAACCGCACATTCATTCCGTCGCATGCGTTTGCATTAATTAGCGCACGTTTAATATTATATTATTAATTATTTTGCGGTTGCCTTCATTTTTACACGTGGCAAAATGCCCTCGTGGTATTGTGTTTTTGAACGAGCAGAACGGGAATGCAATTAGCACTAACATGCTAAAAGTGTACAGTAAAATAATTGCATACGCTTTAATACACGTTTCTAGTGTATATTAAAATAATTATTTTAATGTAATATTAATTCGCGTCTTTCATTCGAATATATTCGTCGAATTTGAACGCAATGTTACAGCGGTTAAGGTGCATTTTGGCGCCAAATCGCAACGTGCAAGTGACACGTGTTAACACATGTGTCACCGGTACAAAGCGTTTGTTTGTTTAAAGTTCATAATTAAGTGCAGATTTTAATTATTGAAACGGTCCATGGAGGCCTGCACTGGAGTGATAGCTCGTTACAAAAACAGTCGGCATTGCGTCGCGTTTAATAATTATCGCTTTTGGGAATTATTGGTCCATTCATTGGAATCGAACGTGAATTTGAATAAATCACGCATTCTTTTGTTTAATTATGAGGGTTTGTTTGCGTCGGTAGAACGGATTTCTGTTTTATCGGTTTCAATATATAGCCGCCATTTTGTATTGCGAAAATATTGCAGATTAATTTCGACATTTATGAATATTTCGTCATTCGTCATAGTACGTCATTTAAATTCATTAGATAATATTGGTTTGACATTGCTAATTAATCATGATCATAAATAGAGCCAGTGTTACCTTAGAATGTTGGAGATTCCATTGACATTCTGAGCACCGTCGTAAAATTAAACACTTCTGACACATCTCTTGTGGATTAAAGAATCTCCTTCTGCAGATTATCATTGAGGGAAAAGTGGAAGAAAAACGTTAATTGGACAAAAAAAACTGTCGTGAAATCGTAGCATCGGCAACTGGACCGATCTGAGATGTCGTTTCACCTCATTATAGATGAAAACATGCATGGAAAAATGCGTACGAAGTAAAATAAAATGAATCGGAACATACATAGTGTCAACCCTCCTATAGCGCTGAAATAGGCATCACGCTATATACACCTGCCCTATAGACGACTAGGCACTCATACAAAAGTTAGGTTTATTAAATTTTATTTTATAAATTGGACATACACATGTCATACGTGTTTTTTTTTATTGTCAAAAAGAGCATTGAAGTTTGGTTCCCGCGATAATGTTTTACATATATGCGAAATATGGAATTTGACCTCGAAAATTTAGCGTTTTATATAAAACAGCGATCTAAAAGAAGTACTATATCTATCGCATACGCCGCTCTATAATAGAGAGCGCTATAGGAGGGTTGACTGTTATAAATAATTCAATATTTAAAACAACATAAACTATATATTTGACTTTATTATTCGTACATGAAATTAATGAATTCTTGAGAAAAATATATTAATGACGATAAAAAAGAAATATAGTTAGATTCTTCATTAGATTTTTGTCAAGACTTTAAACCAGTGGTTCTTAATCTTGTTGGAGGTACTGAACCCCACCAGTTTCATATGCGCGTCACCGAACCCTTATATCATACGTCGTATCATTTTTCATAATATCGTATAATAAGTCGGGTGTTTGTTTTGGACCTCCGCCGAACCCGGGAGACTGACTCACCAAACCCCTGGGGTTCGATCGAACACAGGTTAAGAACCTCAGCTCTAAACTATAAATGTCATCAGAATATTATTGAAATTATTACAGGAGTAGAGAAAACGTTCAATTTTAGTTAGTATATAGCATTTTATTGGCGTCTTAATAATAGTTTTATTTATTTAAAAAATATACATAACCCGAGTTTTCACACACGTGACAAGTCGGAATCGGTTGATTGAACTGTGATTGAAGTGTGATTATCCGTGTTATCAAAATTCGCGAATTTCTATCAGAATCATCATTTTTATGTTTTGAATATTCTTTTCATTAAACATAAAATATAATTATTTATCAAAAAAAACCCTTGTGAAGTTTACTGTCCCAATTAAACGAAATCTTTGTTAAGTTATTGTTTTTAGTCCCAATAAACCAGCGGTCTAATTGAGCAGAATCGTATGTTTTACAAATATGATAGATTTAAATTAAATATTAATTTATCCAAATCAGATTTTACAATTATTTCAGTTTACTGAAATTTTCTTAAAAGCAATTTTTTAAAATATATAGCTAATCTCTAAGGAAAAATGATCATATATTACATATTTTATAAAAATAAATATTACGGACACCCTAAAGATTTTTTTATTTTCGAAACAGTAGAGTAAAATTTATACTCTTTTATCTCTAGAGTACTGTTCCTTAGCTGTATTTTGTGTTTCATATATTTTATTGCTAAGGACAAAATATCCAAACCATTACCTTCAGACAATATAAGCTATTTTTATATCAACCAAGACTTAAATGCTTTTAACGCATTAAAAGCTATTGTCATAGTTTATAGGGCGGTTCTCTTATTAAAAATATTTATTTGGTTAATTTTGGTTCTCGCGATTTAAATCAGCCAATAGAAAAATAATCGATACCACCCCTTAATAAGTAGCACCCTCAATAATTCGACTATAACTTGCTAAAAACTCTGATGAAGTCAAATTCGCAAATGCAAACATTGAAGAATTACTTACATTATAAGCTTTCATCTTCATGGTCTATAATGAAGCATATAAAACGGATTGGTATAGCACGACACTGTATTTTCTAGTTTTTATTGTCAAAAAATGAACCGTAAAAAATATATAGAGTTAATACACAGTTTTTGATAAAATATTTATTTTTATTTAAAAAATATCTATTTTTTTACTATATATTAGGAGGACCTGAAAGAAATCGTGCATTTTATAACCTAATTTTCAAGTGCAGTTTGTCTCTAGACAGGGCTAAGAAAGGATGTCTGTAAGTTTTATTATGTTTAGAACTATTATTTAGTGTAAAATGTCGAAGCCAAAAATTGACGAAAGACATGTCAGACATTGTATGCTATTATTTTTCGACCAGGACTTGACTTGTGACTGCACAGAGGACCTTCAAGGTCTTCTGTGCAGTCATATTTGCAACTCATCGGAAGTCATCGGCTGTCAAAATATATAATGATTTTGCGGCTTAAGTGTAAAGTTGGCTGTGAAAAAATACAATTAAGTCCTCTGTTGGAAAAAAACGAAATGACTTCCGAACAACCCAATAGAATGAGAATTTGGACACTGCACGTACTATCCGAAGATACCAATAAAGTGCGAAAAAACACATGTAATTCTTTGTTGTTAGGACTAAGAATTCGACCCTTTTAACCAGGGCTGTGGAGTCGTTAAAAAAAACATGACTCCGACTCCGATGTTTACCAACAATACGACTCCGACTCCGACTCCGACTCCACGACTCCGACTCCACGACTCCGACTCCACAACTCCGAGCTCACAACTTTATCAGGTTGTTTTTCTACCTCTGCATATAACCAATTCTTTTCCATGTTATAGCTCATAAAATAAACAAGATCAAACTTTAATGACGAACCGCTTATAATTAAAAAAAATAGCATTGATTTTATTAAATTCACATTCTGCCTGCAATTTACGCCTGCAAGTTTAATATTCGTGCACAATACACATTCATTATAATAATTATTATAAAAAAAAATGTATTTTAAATTTTAACGAAAAAGGAGTCGGAGTCGCTCGTTTTTCACGACTCCGACTCCGACTCCGTCTCCCGACTCCGACTCCGACTCCGGCCCAAACACCGCGACTCCGCGACTCCGACTCTGACTACGACTCCACAGCCCTGCTTTTAACACCAAATTGTAACTAGAGATAAAACATGGATCGTTTATGATAAAATCAAAGTCAAAAAGTTTTTTTGTGTATTTGGTGGGATGCAAGAGGAGTAATTCATCACGAATTAATAAAACTGGGTCAAATAATTAATGCAGATTTTTATTGTCAATTAACAAGAAAATAAAAATCAAACGTCTAATTTTGTTTAACAGAAAGGAAATAATTCTTTATGCTAAAGCAAGAACGAAAAAATCAGGAGCTAAACTGGGAGGATCTTCCGTACCCTTATACCCAGGCCTTGCTCCTTATGCCCATGCAGCACACTTTAAGAAATAAAAGTCAAAAACCTCTTGAACGAGTATTTTGATTCAAAACCAGATTTTTTTTAAAAAAAAGTAATTAAAAAACGACAAGGAAGATAGGAAACATTTTTTTTAATAATGATAGAAATTATTTTTTATAATAATATATAATATAAATAGTGAAAAAAGCATCAATTTTACGTTAAAAAAAATGCGCGATTTCTTTCGGGTCCCGCTAATATTTTTAAAATAATTTATATATACGTTTCTATATATATTTGATTGGCCATTTGAGTTGAAGTATGATTAATGACTGGATTCGCTATTTGCCAAAGTCTTGAACAAATTCGCCACCCAAGAATTGACCGCAAAACGCTTTTCAGCAACTCAAATAAAACATGAAAATTCAATTACATGTTAATTCACACCGAGTCAGGCCGAAAAATCCGTCGCTCTCTTTTACTTAAAAAAACATATTTATCCAAAATTTAAATCCGAATTAGTATATAAATACTGTGTATACAAAAAGCTGCGTTCGAATTAAATCCTCAGCTAGGGCTTAATCCTCAACGAATTTATTGGACACTAAGAGACGCTCAAAAACGATTTCAATATTTAATTTGGCAATTTTATGGCCGCTTTAGTAATTAAAGTCTTATCTTACCTGCTCAGGTAGACACAAACAAATTTAAATACTGTACTATTGTTATTTACAAGTTTTTACGGCGAAATATACATTTAATTTAATTATTTCAATATTATTGAGATGAAAATCAAATACGATTGTTTCACAAACAATATTAAATATTAATGAATCGATGGAAAAGTTTTTCTCTTGATCAAATACGTTTGGAATTTTATTACGAATTATTATTTATTTTCATAACTACTTTTTTGCATTCTATTGAATTAAATATCAAATACGAACGGACAAAATTCTGATGAAAGAAATCGAATATGTATTATATTTAAATTATTCCGACCTTTGAAATCATTTACAATAATGAACAGTTGAGACGTTACTGTAAAGGTCAAATATGATTACATCTTGATAATAAAAAGCATAAAATTTCTAATGCGAATATAATGGATGTCCATATTTTTTTGTATACTTTTATGAAAAGTTGGATATAGTACAAAAAAATAATATTACTCTATTGAAAGACCATCGGCATATTAAGAAATTTATTCTTAAATTAAATTATATTGGATATATCGATATATAAATATTTTCAGATTCAAAGAATTACTTTTACTATGTATTAATTGCAATATTAGAGATCATATTAATTATTATTTTATTATATTTACACTTACACACTTGTTATACTATGTATATATATATTTTTTAATTACTTATAACCTTCCTGTTGACTATTTATAACATTTTCTATAAATACCAATTACTTAATGAAAGTACAGGGATTTTTTAAATTGCTCCAATGAAGTAAATACACATATAGCAGGTGTGATTAAATTTAATAATATTTTGCAGATTTTATTGGATTTTAGTATTAAGCCTTAAAAAAAGAACCTTGTAAGCATGTCCAATACATGCGTGGCAGATTGATTTCACGCTTAAATAACGCGCTTATAATTTTAACAATAAGGGTTTAGCAAGATGAATATAAATTTGACAGTAAACATTTTTATTATCTCTGATCGAATCTCAACAAATATGTAACCTTAATATACAGATAAAATACTTTGTGAATCGCACATAAATCCTATATATAAGGTCAGGGTTTTCCAAACTATGTTTCGCGGACCCAAAATAGGTGTTCCGCGGAGCCTAAATAGATATTTCACAAAAAATCTTTTGATACGTCTATCATCGAAGAAGAAAATAATCCAAAAACTATGATTTCTTTAAAATCGAATATTGAAGAACAAGTGTCATCTATGAACAAATCAAAACGGAAGTATGATGAAAGTTATTTGAATTTTGGATTTACATATATTGGCAATTCAGTTACTCCTGATGCAAAGTGGGTTTTGTGTCAAAAAATAGTACTTTGGCTCCGGCTAAACTTCGCAGGCACTTCGAAACGACATTCTGATTACATGGAAAAGACATGCAATTTTTTAAGAGACAACGTGACTCACTATGTCCAAATTTTAAATGATTACAATGGCTAAAACTGAAAATGAAAATTCAACAGAACGTCTTATCGCGTGAATTATCGTATTACACTTAATGGTGAAGCTCATACAATTGGAAAGAAACTCATTATGCCATGTGCGAAAGACATGGTGTCATTTGTTCTTAATGAGCAGTCTACTAAAAAAATTCAACAGCTGATGAAGCCGAAAATGATAAACTATGTAAAATCTAGACCACTTCAATCCAGATTATTGAAAATTTTGTGCGATGAAGTGGGAAGTGGACATAAAGCACTTTTATTACATACTGAAGTGAGATGAATATCGATAGGAAAAGCACTATTAAGACTTTATGAACTTCGAAATGAATTATTAGTCTTTCAAATTTTTATCAAATCCTTCCTGGTTGATATATCTTGCACATCTGACGGATATTTTCACAAGTGCAATGATGTTAACTTATCATTACAAGAAAAAAGTATTACAATTTTGAATATAGTATTTTTACTTCAAATACACCCGTTTGCAAATCAAATGCATCCTTTTGCAAATTAAATGTATCCCTTTTACAAATCAAATGCACCTTTTTGCAAATCAAATGCATCCTTTTACAAGTCAAATACAACTTTGTGCCAAGTGCCAATAATTTGCCAAGTGTTCCGTCGCTGAAAAAGTTTGGGAAGCCCTGTATTAGGTAAAGCGGAAAGAAATGTTTTTTTGCGACAAAAAGTTTATTTAAACAAAAATTGTACAATATTTTCCGTTGTGATCATCCTCTACAGCATAATTTTCCAAACTATGCGTGAATAGGTGTTCCGCGAAAATTTAGAAAAGTCGCCTTTAAATATCTACTTTAGATTAATCTACAAATATGTTTATGACATTATAGAAATTCGATATGGAATTCACCAAATTTCTATTTCCAGAGGTAAAGGATTATCTTTTCTCAACCATATGAATAAAAAAAATCCATAAGTTTAAACCATGTTTTGGGTGAAGCCATGAAAGTGATAAATTTTAAATAATCTACACCACTTTAATCCATATAATTTAAAATTTTGTGCGATGAAATGATTAGTAAACATAAAGCTCTTTTATTACATACTGAAGTGACATGGCTATCTAGAGGAATAGCACTATAAACAAATCTTTAATTTTTGTTAAATATTATTTATTAAATTATGGAATCTGATTTAAACAAAAAATCCAAAAATCTGCAGTTAAAAGATTTCTGGGCGAGTTTGTCAGAAGAGTATTCCAATATGCTAAAACAAGCTATTATAGTTTTACTTCCATTTTCTCTAAACTATTTATACAAGGTAAGATTTTATTATTATGTTATAATGAAGACAGAGTGTAGAAACAAGCTAGAGACCATATCAGATATAAGATTTCTGATTCGAGGACTCAAAATCATCACAACACTCACAATAAGTATTTTAATAACATATTTTTTCATGGATTACCCATCCTATAAAATAAACTGACTGTTCCCTTAATATTTCGGGATTTACTAGGTTTTACATTACAAAATAAATGTTTTTTTTTACTATTAAAATATGATTCTAAGTGATTTTGAACTTTTTGTATTTTTTTTTATCTCAAAACGAATGTTATTTATTTAAAAAGACGATTGTCGGAAAATGCAATTTCAGGAGAATATATTGGATGTTGCAGAACTTCTAAAACAAAACTAGTTCTTTTATTTTATTCTGCGTGTGGTATTTTTTTTATTGTTTCCTAAAACTGATCGTTTTTGAAACAGTATTTCCTTTAATCTTACTATTTAGGCACAATACTGCTGTAACTGTCTAAGTTTTAGTAATTATTATTGAATTATTTCCAAAATATCCTTCAAATACAAAAGGTAAACCTTTTTCAGCCAATGATGGCCCAGATGATAGAAGATAAAAAGATTGCCATTTCATTGTCCAAACGCCTTTGTAGAAAATTCTTGCGGCATCTAATTTTTTCCGAGCCCTTTTAAATTATTTTTCAATATTGACCATAGACAAATGATATAATAAGATGTCTCCTTGATTTTGGTTAGTCCTTTTTCCCACTTTTGAACTTTAGAAACTATTTAAAGCACTCTCGATATCTCCATAAATATGGTTTAGATAGCTTTATTTGATCTCAATCTTTTATCGTATAAAAAACTGCATAAAATACCTCATCTTCAATCTCTGTTCATTGCATTTTTTTTACTATGGGCCAAAAATAAATGAAAAAGTAAAACAAAAAGATTACCAACAGAACTTAATGCTTAGATATAATTTTAATGTGTTAGCTTTACCTTATAACCTTACGCTAATCAAGATCTACCTTACCTTCTGTTACGCAAGATCTGTTATTTGAAAATATTAAAAATAATTAAGAGGTATCCAAGTGTGATATAAGAGTGATATCCGAGAGTGACTTGAAATAATAATAAAATAGCATTCATAAAGTTTACGTAAAAATAGTTTTAACGGAGGCAATCAATCCGCCACTGATTTTTAATTAGTATATATTTAATTATTTTGCAAGATATTTTAATAAAAACATTTGCTATTATGATATAGCAGAGATTTAAAATCCTAATATTTTTATTCAATGTTTAATAAAAAACACAATGTGAAAAAGCTGTAAAAGTTTGACGTGTGCTCGGCGAATTTTTAATTGTAAAATGGAAACTGTGAGACGATATAGCATATACAGAGCCTCCGTATTTGTCAAATAGCTTCATGTGATCCTCTGCGACAAAGCTATACCATTAAAGCTTTAATAAATAATATTTATTACCAATTAATTTTATATAACACCATTTTGACTTTAATCAGAATGTAGTCATACTTTAAGAGTTTTTATATGTTTTCATTTGATTGCCTTTTTACATAAGTAGAAATAAAACGTTTACGGAACTTATCGCCGTTTTATCGCAAAGCATGATTTCCAAAACGTGGACTCTATTGAAAATTGTTTTTTTTTTATTAAATTAATTATGTGACAGCTTTACGTAAAAGCAATTTACGGCATAATTTTTCAACGTGTGACTGAATTTTATGTGGCGATGAAAATATTCTCTCAGTTTTATTAAAAATGCACGGCAAACGGTGCAATGCACCAGAAATCTGAGTCATATTGATTATCCGTCATTCTCTTTTGCATTGTAATCGGAGATGCACCCGGCCGCGGCAATCAATCCGAATATTTCTGCCAACATTTTGTTTGTAAACTTTCCATATTCAAATTTTAATTATAAATGTTTGAATTCAAAAAGCAGCTCGCGCAGGAACAACGAGCGAAACTTGGAAAGCGCGCCAAACTTTGTTAATTCTATATTTTAATTCAAATGTCGATAAAACAGATTTCTGTTTCGCGAAAATTATTTATATGCGACGCCATTTTGAATTACCTTTGTTTTTAATTGAATGTGATTTTAAGTGAAATTATTACGGCCGGGTTTCGGACCGAAATGTTTTTCAAAGAAACATAGAAGCAAATAAAACACACAAATCCTCGTCTGAAGATGAACGAGTGTTTTCGCAACTTGTTCCTGATTATTTTCGGGGACTTAATAAAACATTAACAATCATTTGTGAAGTGGAGCAAATTAAACGGTGAAAATATCTCACAGACGCTACAATACAAAGTTGAATGTCAGACTTAAACTCTAATCCCTGTTATTAAATTGTAAATATGGCCGACAATGGGAAAATTTTGAGCCCGGAGGGATACATAAAAGTCTTTTGTTGTCAATGGTTTAATCTACAAAAGGCAGCATCTTAGCGTATTATATCGCGTATCAAGGCCCCGGGCACCACTTTTTATATTGTATTATATTTATAAAATATATAAAATTAATTACGTCACAAAGTGCGGCTAAACTATCGCAGTTATCTAAGCGAAATGTTTACCCAAAAGTTATGAAATTTCCGCCGTATTATCCGGATAATTATCTCAGGCACGGCGGTTAATTGTTGCCCGATTAATCAGTGATTAAATATTTCGAATTCTCTGAAATTTGTGTCGGAGGTGTGTCGAAAATCCGCACAACAATGTTGCAGCACTCGAAGCATGTGCTTTGAATATCAACCGTGGACTTATCGCAAAGAAAACTTTGCTAACTGATGTGTCGCCGAAGGAGTTTGCAACCATTCCATTTAACTTTGAGCTGAATTACTTACCAACCGCATGGAAATTCGTATATTATGTCACTTATCCGTGGCATATTGCGGCGAGTATCAAACATCTATATATTTTCAGACATACAGTACCGAGAAGTGAAAATGTAACATCTTGCAATTTACAGTAAATCGGCTAAATCCTCGATTAAATAAGGAAAGTAACGGATTATCTGAATTTTTTTTTGTCATTGTAATTTTTTTTGCAAGAAAAATTACAATGATCTAAATATATAGTAATATGATGGGACTAGATAATGTGAATAGAGTAAGTAGGCAGTTTTTTTTCAACCACGTGTTACGTGGAAGCTTCTCAGGATTCGAAGTGGATATAACGGAGGACGCAACGGGACACAATTCATAGAGACACAGCATCTTTATTCATCGTAAACAATACAGCGGACGAATCAGCCTAGACGAACCGAGTATTAGAGTAGTTCTTATTTAAACGATTATAACATCGAAGAGGAGGATAAACACAATATAAATGCACTAATAAAGTGCGCTGCTTTCTTTCCGGAAAGGCTGTCGCCTTCTTACATGATTGACCGTCTTCAACTGACCTCTCAAACTCTGGGGCATCTATATATAAACTAGAGGGTTTCGTCGGGGAAACAATGCTTGCCTCTGTCTTGATCCATGATACGTGTTGGTTAGGTCACTGTACCCGATAGATCTCAAACTATGGGGCCTTGCTCC
>JAGXCT010034769.1:53871-72759 GCA_022495035.1 Philopotamus ludificatus
AGGAATTTAAAAACAGCAGAGAGACCTTAGCATTCGTTAAACACCCTCTTAATGCTACGATAACAGATTTGAAATCTTCCTCTTTTGGCAATGACATTGGTAACTTAGAAATACCATTGCTGAATTTAAAAAACAAGAAAATATAGAGCTCTAATTTTAAACAAGTGTGTGCTCAGTTCACAACACAAGTGGTCTGCTTTGAAATACTTGGAGAAGGAAGTTATGACCATCTTCAACGCCTGGAATAATATTAGACCACTGACCTAGTGTATTATGTATACGAAAATAATGTAGTGCGTGAGCGCTGCCCGCTAGTCAGCGCTGCCGGCGTTTTGTATTGGATGGATGCGAGCCGGTAGCGGAGTATGAGGGGGAGGGTCTTGCCGCTAAGCGCCGTGTCGCGCTGCGACTCGGTGCAGTCATACGACTTCATACGACTATTCGTCATACTAAGTTAGTGACTCGCAGCTTCTTTGAGCAACGTGTCGCTTGTCACTTATTTTATTTTTGTTATAACTATTAAGCATTTTTACTTTATATATTAAATAAAATATAAGCGAAATATACTGTTTTAATTTTAGATATTCACCAGCAACCCCAAATATTATATCATTTTAAATTAAATAGTATTTCATATATATTCAATTAATCCTAGATTATGAATTTGAGCCGATTTTCCATAGATTAGACGATGAGTCATTGTAAGATCGTTGGGTGGGTCCTGCTAATTCCCGGCTGTATGCACAGGAGCTGCTAATTGGAAATTAATGTTCTCCTAATACTCTCCGTGGGATCCGATGGTACAAGCCACGGGCTTCTACTCACATGGTTTCTCATAAATGCTCACAAAGTTCAGCCAAATTACACAAGGTGGGGCCTCCATTATGCAGATGCAGTTTTATTAATAACACGTCTGCGCTTTTCCGCCAGGTAATTTCGCAAAATACATCATTTCGCCCGACGAAAAATTTAATAAAATTGCTATATTACATCTCGTCATTTAACTCGATTAATTTATTCCGGAATGAAACACTCAATTGATTGAAAATGTATCCACAACGCTTATGCGGCACAGTGCCTTCCCGTTTCCATTAAGCGGCCATGTCGGCCACCAGCAACGAAAAAACGATTAATCCCCATACGTGACTTGCAGATACGTACTTTTTGCATTTGCACGGGATTACACACTATTCAATTTAAATATCCGCATAAAAAAAATCACGGCGACCTCATAAAATTTTTCGGTAAAACAAATTCGTTGCAAATATTTGCATTAGATCTCGGGGACTCGGCAAATGTTTGCGCTAAACATAATACGATCGTGTTTGTGTTTGTAGGTCAATCGAAGAAAATGAAAGAAATATATAATAAATATATATATCCGTTGGAATAAAACGGAAATGGTATATACGAAGAAATAATGAATATATTGCCAAAAAGTAGTGGAAACCCGGTGACGGAAAATCGATAGCGATGAAATTATTAGGCGGATAAGCAATATTTCAATTTTGATTTATACGCGTTATTTCCATTATTATTGTGTTCATCGTCGATATGAGAGATTGTTAGATAGAAGAAAATTATATATATTTTTTTTTATTATTTTTTGTAATATTTAATGTTATAAAGCCGTGGTCGTACCCCTGCGCTATAGATCTAGCTGATTATTATTACCCACCTGTTCAACACTAACAATGGATAATAGTTTCAATAGGAATCTTATAGGTCCATGCCATGGATTACGAGTTAATCTAATTTCAATTATCGTAACATAGGTATCGGTAATACTGGCTTGCACTGCGAGATTGAATCTTATAGTAATTTGCTCAATCGATTCGAATTACTTTAAGTATTATCAATATTAAAATATAATTATCTAATAATATCTGAATTTGTGTATCCTGTTTTTTAATACTTGTATAATAAAATAAACATAATAAATATTGCTTTAAATTAATACATTTTTCGATAAAAATATGAATTTTAGTGATTAACATCGTAAAATTTAAATTACAGAGATGCCTTAAAATATAAAAAAACTCGTAATTTAGCAGCATTTTTTATTCAAATAAAATATATTTTATACGATGAATTAGTATAATAATATTCTCTGATACAGAGGTTAGTCTTAATAACAAAGATTAGCTGTAAGAGGTGCCATATCAATTTTATCATTAAAATTATATGATTTTGTGGCGGTTATTTCACAGAGTGCGAGATAATTTCCCGCACTTTCATTTTAATATATCCCATAATAATGATTGACATTTAACACTCTGAGTGGAGTCATCTCCTCCAACAAAATAATCATCAACATCACTGCCAACCCCTATCTGTCTCTGCCCCCGTCGGTCGTAACATTAAGACGTTCCCGCATAGTCGCCATCTTGTTGCACTAGACACGGATTCCACGGACGACTCTGGATATATCCTCTCGTTTTCTCTACGGTTAACCACATCGACCAACCAATTAATATGCAAGCTGACCACTATAATCGCTGACTATCTGGTTACAGACTCTTCCGCAGCATCCCTTACACAGCGATACGGACTGATACGCTGTCACAAGGACCCTTAGCCGGCCTCTCGTGGTAGGAATACTCCTCTGCAGATACTCTTGCACTAGAGCATCACGTTTGTCGTCCCTGCCAGAGATCACCAATCAGAGGCTCGCAGAGGCTACAAGCGCATTTCTTTCATAGCGTGTTTAACCTAAAAGCCGTCTATAAAGGTTGTCCTTTATAGACGTGTTAATAAATGTGTCAATGTGTTTAAGATAAATTGTATTTGCATTTTTACAGGTTTTTTAAGTCAATTACACCCTTTTGCAAATTAAATCGACCCATTTTCTATTGAAATGTCTATTGAAAAGAGGTCAATTTGATTTGAAAAAAGGTTTATTCAATTTGTAAAAGGGTGTATTTTATTTGAAAAAGGGTGGTTTTAACGTAAAAACCTGTATCACTGGCAAGAGTAAAGGCTTGTCATGATTTGAGTCAAGAAATCCTTCTGTAACATTTTATTACGTTTATCAAACCTTTACAATTTATTCCAAAACATCGTTCGAAAATCTACAAAATAAAATTGAAAGGATTTAATTTTGATGATCTATAACAATTGGTTTATTTAATTCAAAAAGCTGTGTCCAATAGACCACTTGTCGTTCTTTTATTTTCCCGTGGACTTTCCCCTGTTCCCTTTCCTCTCTAAAACTAAATTCTTCTAAACAAGGTAATACTAGTGGCGTAGTTATAAATTTTAAAGCAAGATTTAAAAAACCTGATAAATTCGTGAAAATTAAAGCATGTAACGGCAATGTGAAAGTCTAATTACTTCACCAAGCTTATTAAACCTTTAAATGAGTACCCCAATCTCGTCTAAGAGAACTAAGAAAAAGAGCGAAATGAAAATATTTTGTTGGTTATCCGTAAATTGATTTTAATATAAAATATAAAGCCGCGCGCGAGAATATTTTGAAAATTAATATTAAAAAAAATAAAGAATATTTTAATTCTAATCTTGAATAGAATATTATTGTTTTTTTCGCTGATTATTTATATCGTTTATTCTTTAGACTTTTTTAGACAAATGCATAAAGTTTGAGATATGTAGGATTTATATTAAAAGAGTTATTTAAGAAAAATCAAAAACCTGGGGTCCCAAATAGACCCCATCGGCACGGCCAGGTTAATGGGTGGCAAAAGCAACTGTTTCCCGAAAGTGTGAGCCTTTTCTGATTTTGCTATAAGCCATAAAATATTATTAAACGCTTGCAAACAACCATTGCCTCTTATTAACGTTGAAGCAAACAACTGCCCAACGTGGTTCTCTTCTGATCCCCTGTAAGACTTGGATTCACTGATTATTCGATGCTGTATAGTGATATAGTAACTAAATAATCTGTCAATAGATACAAGGATGGAATTCTCTTGAAACGTATCCTCAATTTCAACTAATCCACACGCGACTAGCATCCATTACGTCCGTCTTTGCATTACTCCTTCAGGAGCGATTCTACTCCGGATTGCTGTAATTTTCTGAGCTGAAAAAAAAACAAAAAGCACCATTCCACCCCTGTACACATCCGCAACTCCTTTTCTTGAATTAAACAAATTGTCTCTGCTCCGGCGGAAGCAATGGCCGTGTTGTAACAGGCAGCAGCGGCCACTTAGAGGAGCGCGAGCACAAATTCTTTACTAATGCGTCTGTAATTAGCCGTAAATTAGATAGTTGTGGGTGGTGGTGGTGCATGGCGATGGTGGCACCACCTCTAGCCTCATTAACTGCGAATAATAGCGCCTGTAATTACGGCCACTAGTGCAGATATCGCCGATCGAGCAGGCGCCGGCTACTCTGCTGCCTGCTGCTTGTTTTGGTGGCCGAGCTTTTGCGTGCACGATGATTAAATGTAAACACTCGCCGTATTCGCCGATGGATGGGTGGATGTTATAAGCCCGTGGCATTGGATAAAAGTATTAATGTTAATTGAAATTCATGTAGAGCGAAATGGATTATTGATGAAAATTCAATGATATGGATATTACTAATATTCTCATCATATTGTATGTGGAGCTTGAAAGCTCTCTATTTTCGGGCTTGAGCACTATTATAAAATAAGTGACGATAAAAGTCGATATCGTCAAAATCCGATAAAAAATCTTCAGACTAATTGGACAATGATAATTATATAATAATATATCCACGAAACAAAATTCCAGAAATAACCATAAAAATCTTTGGGAAAATTATATATTTAATATTTACCTGAATGGCCTTCCGACCCTGAGGCGGGTCTTTGCCACCTGAATGACACTACGCGATCTCCAGCAGAGATACGTCTGTCTCAATCCTGATGCCAGGACTATGACGGTCGTCCTCCAGGTTATCTTGGCATTTCGAATACGGCTCTTCGCCAGCCATAAGCCCGGGAGTCGAGCTGTCAGTGCACGGATTGCAACAATACTAATTAGACGAGGTCCAATTCGTATTTAATTTAAAGTCTGATCGGATGCTACGGGCACCTCCTGTAGCACACACGTCACCGAATTGGCCTGGATAGCGGCCTGGCTCCTCATAGTTCCGTAGAGTCTAAGAAGCTATGATTGTGCCCGACCACCATCGCCACCACGTCCAATACCGACATGCGACAACTTTCGACTCGATGATATTCTGTACTTAATTTATTATTGATATTGCTGGACATTTTTTGGATCCAAATAGTATAAAAAGTACAAAGAGTGGGAAAAATATGTATAAAAAGCAAGTGGAATATAGCAATTGAAAAAAGGCACAAGAGGCTATGTCCGGGAATACAGATGCTGTAAAATTTCCAATAAGAGATACCAAGAGATTCTAAAAAAATAGATATGATATGTCAACAAAATTTAGAAGCATATCATAAATAACTATTGTTATTCTTAGAATTATCCATTTTTTTAAAAAAACGTCGAAATTTTGATGAAGAATTCATCAATATCTTGACTAGAAATGCTTGGGGTCTATTTTTCATTATAAATAGACCCCTTTCGGATGACGCGGTTGTTTTCAAGCCACCGCACTATGGGATAGAACTTGAATTCTACTGCCAAAAATGCTTTTTATGAAAATTTCATTATTACTATATGTACTATAATAAACTCCATTCTCTTTATATTTATTAATATATAAATATATATAGCAATAAGCTTTATAGATTGTTCATTTCAAATAAAGGTTTTAATAAATAAGTTTTAAATCTATTAGTTTTAGAATAATAAACAAATTTTTTGTAGTTAATGAAATATTCTATTTTTTACCTATTATTTATAAAAATATTATTTTATAGTTAATAAATAACGCTGGTAGTTTAATATAGAAAATTATACATGGGATTTCTTAATTTATAGCCTTTAAATCAAATAATTGATATAATAACAGAATATATTATTTAAAAATATATTTATACATTTTATTATATAATATTGAAGAATATATATTCACCTATATGTATTCCAAATTTCATATGTCTAGCTCAAATGGAGAAGAAGTTACAGATTTTTGGCAGTTTGGTTAAAAATGTGATCATAAAAAAATTAGAACATTCTACGTAAAATCGTAAAAGATACTAAAATATAATAATAAAAAATTAACACAATTTTAAACAATATTAATATTAAATCAGGATTTCTCGACATATTCATAAATATATTTTTTAAGATTTATTTAATCACAATTTTGTGATTTGTATAGAAATTTATTAGAATATATTTATCAAATAATCAGTTTTCTGTAGTAATCTTTGTTAAAAAGACATTTCATATTTTTTTCTACATGCAGAAAAGATAAATGTCAATTTTTAACAATTTCAGCAGCCACTGACATACATGTATATTATGAAATTTATCGTTATTCCTTGCCAAATCGTTATTTTAATCACCGCCACACAATTTATCGATTTAATCCGGTAGATAAAAATATTTCAATGGACCGTAGCTCAAAAATTACCGTTCTACACGGTAAACAAAGTCCTTATACGCATTTATACATTTTAAAAAAGGGAAGATAATCCCTATTATTCTACATTATTATTTTTTCGCCCTCACTGAAAAGAATATTGCTGAAAAGGCAGCGCCGTGTTTAATTTTTAAAGCGTCCTTGTTGTAAGGCCGCACGAATTTTTCACCTAATTCCTTCGTAATGAGCCGTAAATTAAATACGTCTTACGTGATCTCATTTGAAATAATGTTCAGGATTTTCGTTTAGAGAGAGGGCTCTTTTTCACTGCGATTCATTTACCTTATCGATTAAGCAGATTCCGAAAGAATATATTTACATAGAAAATAACACGCTAAATTAATTTCTTTGATCTGCATTATGCCTTAATTATGAATATCAAAGAAATATAATTATATATTCATAATTCAACAGCAAAAATAATATTATAACGTGTAAACATTGTTAAACCTCCATTCAGTCATTCTAAATTAGGATTTAAACTGGAAAATATAACGTTCAACAATATTGATATGATGTACATCGATTTTCTATTGAACTAGTGTCATGACCTGGAGGCAAATACAATCTGGTGATTTAGATAATCTAAATTAACCGCAATTAAGCTAAAATAGTATTGGGATAGGTTCTCTCTGGCGAAGTCTATGAACTCTGATAATTCTTTATTTCACTGGTTAGGTGTATATTTACATGTGACAAATTTAACTATAGATTCTTAGTATGAATGAAGGGTACCATGATTTTTTTAATGCCATTGATTCCAATTCAAATAAATAAATTAAAAATAAAAATATACAACGATTTAAGGTGAAGATTTTCTTTAAATCAATATCTACTTCACTATATTAAATCTAAAATTAATTATTCTGAATAGTTATTTATTAAGAACTATAAATTATATATGATAACCGTTATTTTTTATCAATTTGGTTTTCTTTTCAATAAAAAAAATATATCAGTTCGGTAACGGATTGTTTTAAAAGTTAAATCCGACATGTATCAAACCAAGCGAATCGAAAATAACCTTGTCATCTAAAGGGGGTAACTCATATACCCCAAGCATTTTAACTCAAGATGATGATGAACTTCTAATGAATATCTTGCCTTATTTTTAAATGGATTATTCTAAGAATAAAAAAGTTATTCGTGATATCCTTCATTATTTATAACTAATCAATATGACCTCTAAATAACAATGCTCTCGGCGATGTCTCACCGTAGACTGAGCTCTCGCAGGACATGTCATTCGCAATTTTCACTCACACACGGTACATTGTACCGGATGCGAGCGAAAAAAATATAGCGCAATAGTAACAGCAGCGATTATTGTTGTTTTTTTTCGCAATTGCAGACAATAAAAGTCAATGATTATTTATAATATTTAATCTTAAGACTTTATCTAGGATTTATATTAAAAGAGTTATGCGAGAAAAATAAAAGTACCCAATATACCCCATCGGCACGGCTAATTAACAATAATAAATATTTTTCTTATTAGCTATGAACTCGCAAAATTGAATGGAGCCATCAGGACCTAACATAATAATAATATTATTTATTTTCAAATGCAACAGTAAATTTTATAATAATTAGACAATTTTAGAAGGAAATTACGTATTTTTTAATAAAAAGTCCACTTAAAAGTTATATATTACTTAATTAATTATTAATTATTTTATCACTATTAATAGCTACAACTTTATATTAATTTTAATCTGCCATTTGCATAAAAACCTTTTGATTTTTATAAAAATAGACATCGAGTTGCCGTTTTCACTTCTTCAATATTCTTACATTTATTTTTTCGATTAAAAAGTGCTGCATTAATCTGAATAAATGGTAATCCGATGGAGCAAGATCGGCTGAATATTATGGATGAATAATTACATTCCAGTAATTTTAGCTGTATGAAATCTCGCATTATCGTGTTAAAAATAATGTTTTTTTAATAAATATTCAGGTACTTTTCTTTTATTGATTCTTTAAATCTAAATAAATCTGCCGTTACACCGTTATAATGAATAACTCTTCTATAATATCATCGTACAGATAAAAGGAAATTTTTAAACGACGGGTTAATTTTTTATAAAACCACTATTTTTGCAACATTGATTTCAGTATATAAACTATTTCTCATCCCTTGTTACATAATATTAAAGATATGTTAAATTTGCATCGTATTTGATTAATTTCTTACCATTTCAGATTTGCTTTCATCAATTTCGTATTGAAAATATTTTCCTGTATTTTCAATATATTTATAATAAAAAAAATGTTACATATCCGTCACATTTTTTTTTGTACTTAGTTGGAGCCGAATTTCGTGGAAATATTCCGAGAGCGTTCGCGGATTTTCCCGGATCCGCGTCACCGGAAAATAAAATTCTGAAGCCGCTGAAAATCCGTCCGGATATAACGAAGACACACTGTACGATAATTGTTTTTCTTTTTGAAAATTTTAATATTGTCCAAGGCATTAATAACGGCCATATCCCCCTGATCGTGATAAATCCCACCCGGATGATAAAGCCTCCCGCGCTATATCCGACGAATTAACACGTAGACGTCGGATGGGGGGGGGGTTGCAGGGACAGTAATAAATTTTCGCGACAAATTTTATATTCATCCTACGTATAAGACAAGATTTTTTCTTCATATTTCATTAACATCTGGGATTTTAATAAATCGCGTCAGGCGAACGTGTCAAAAGCAGCCGATAATGTGAAAAATGGCGAGAAAAACTGATATGGTTGACAATTTTCATACATTTTTATTTAGCGAATAAAAAAAAATAATCGTAAATAAATCACGTTATATATATTTTCCATAAATTACACTGTAATTATAGGTGTGCTCGTAATCATTTATGTCATCGCTTCTGTGTAGATTCCAACTTTTGTTAACACTCTGCTTACATTTGCTAAGCAAACAAATTAGCTTTCATTTACTGGCCCGGCCGTAGGTTAAAGGCGGAGATAAAATCAGCAAGGCAAACTACCGCTATTGATTTGCTAGGAAGCTTTCGAATAAATTTAGCAGCAATTTTACTACCCAAAGAATTCTTACCAGTGAGTGCTATTGATTAATTCCAAAAATATACTTGCCTTGGGTAAATCATACAAATTTTTCATAATACGGTCTCGGATTAAAAAACTGAAACGCCTCAGCATTCCGGGGGGTGTTGCTTCAATTATGCACTCTGTATAAAATGGCGTGATGATAAAGAAAACAAATTCTTTTCAATAACACCTGCGAAAGCTGGCATGCAACAGTCTGTCGCATATACAGTCGAGCCAATGTTAACAAATATGCATTTCTTTGTATGCAAATACCAAACGTGACCTACACGATTATTACATTGTTTTCCATTTGCAATCATGTTGCTGAACCCCATTTATTTATTTTTTATTTCAGATTAGGTATCGCGTGTAAAATAATAAATTCCGTGACTGAAATTTGCAATATATATATAGTCAAATGATTAAAAAATAATACATAGCGTATGACACTCAGTCTGTCTAGATTCAGATTTACTAATTCTATTATAAATCAAATATTATTATCATTCAATATACTTAATTATAAATCCAGACGTAATTTACAAAATTCTCCATCATATTTTATTATATAATCATATATTAAAATATAAATAAATTCCGTACGCTTTTCCTAGAAAATATTTTACGAATATACACTAATTAGCTCTTTGATGTTTTATTACATACTCTAAGACTTAAATTATTTATAATTTCATATGGGTATAATAACTTAATTTTTCGCGTTCAAACCAAATTAATTGTATATAAGGCAGAGTAATAACAGTTTGTTTTTCAAATTGACATAACAATCTTTACATATTTTAATATCGTATAACAATTTTCAACAAGCCGACTGCTAATGTTTTTATGCGAACTTTGCCATTAATCTTTTATTTTCTGTTAATTTGGTTATCTAAAACTTTATATATTTAAGTTGACATAAATCATTTTAAATTGATTTCTGATAATCTTTAAGCTTTTGGTCATTATTGCGTATTATTTTCGAATTTATGCTCTTCTCAGGTTCTTACTATGTTCAAAAACATGAAATTTTCTTTTTTAGAATGATCCAAACATATAATCAAAAATAACTAGGATGTTTATAGGATATACTGTGGGAATTCAAATCTTTACAGTTTTTTTATAATATACGATTTAATAATATAATAATTTATAAAATTAACTACTTTTAAATTGAATATTTAATAATTGTTATTCTTTGATTAATTTATTTTTAGTCGAAAGCTAATCTCTCTAAATCTATCCAAATCACTTTTTGCATTCGGTTAAAGATCTAAATCTCAACAGAAATATTTAAGGCAGACAAGCTTAATTTTACAGGTTCGTTATATAGGATGAAGTTTTATATGAATAGCTGTTTCGAAATAGTATAATTTTTCGAAACAGCTATTCAAGTTTCGAAATAATATAAGCAGTTGAACTATATTTACTATTATTCTAAACTCTTTGATGATGCTCATTCCTTTTCATGTGGGAATCGAAAAATCCTTACAGCTCAAAGGCAATCGTATTCCTATCTAAAGATCTGCTACAAGGCTGTACAAGATGACTACAAAAATTTATAGGAATTAATATTGCTTATTATGCTACAGTTATATTAATATATAAAATAATTATTTTGTCCTAAAGAAACTAAATAAAAAAGTAAATATTTTTACGTAGTATTCACATACATCATACTATTAGAGCGTATCTTGCAAATGAGGCATCAGAAGAATTACATTTTATTTTAATTATGAATAAGGTGTCTGAATTAAAAAAAAGATCTAACATGATTCCTTAGCTTGCTAGAAGGAATGAAAACCGTTAATTTAATTACAAAAAAAACTAAATTTAAAACGACACAACCAAAAAGTTGGAAAATAAATTTTAGAATTAAATAAAAATATATATTATCTTATTGCGATGGTTGGATGGCATAACAGAAATATTCCTAAAGGCCAATCACCCATATAAAGATTTTAATGTTCAAAAGATGAAGAGGAAATAAGTCTCGAACACTAATATTCCACCCAGTGTCAAACTATGACACTGCTTAATTTTAGTATAATTTTATTATAGTTGTATTGAAATGTATATATTATTTGTTTTTTTTATAATTATGTATTCAATGTAGGATAAATAACCTTAATATTTCATTTCCACTTCCACTTACATACCTATCCGACTACTAGCATAGCTAAGTCGCTTCCTAAACTTAGAAAAAAAGATTTTAGGACATATTACTTATGAAAAAGTAGGTTTTCTCAAAAGTGGATCTTATAAAAATCCTGTATCTATTCCGCATACTATTGTGAATCAGTATTTTCATAATAAAGCTAGTTAAATACAAAAAAAATTTCATACACTGAGAACTGTGAAATAATCTGTCATATAATGCTCTGTCAGAATTCACACTAATTTATTTTGTATATGAAAAAAACTAGGCTAATATTGGCACACATTACTGTATTTTAAAATAATTATTTGCTATTTTAAACATCTTATAAATAAACACAGAAAGGACACGAAGATAGTATAAAAAATATTTTAATTTTATTAATTATAAAACTTAATAAAATAGCCATTACCCTTAGACATAAGAATCACTCTATATATTATTTCTAAGATCAAAATTTTGCCTTTTCTGCTTTAAGCGGAAAATTTATTCTTATTATTAAGAAAACGCCATTTGATCTGCATTCTGATTCCATGAAGTCATAACACTCGTGTAAAATTCCCCCAAGCACTACGTCTGGAAATGGATGCAGTGTTATCGCGTAATTCTGCATAATCCAGTTGCGCTAAATCGGGTCTCCGGTTGCATTTCTAAATTCGCATGTAGAGTCGAGAGATGCGAGCTGGCGTTATTATAGCGCACCGACTGTTTACCAAGTCCCAGAGTTTAGTTGACCAAAATTCAATTCCACACCAAGTTGCCAGCTCGAGTACATCGCTTAAATATGCCTGCGAATATCGGATTCGGCGACGGTCAGGGATGCTGAGAGGGCGCCGTTATGAACCGGGGCGAAGCCTTAAAATCGCAGCCTCCCCTATGAAAATTGATACTCGCCGCGGGATACGCTTATTGGTTAATTAATTACATCAATCTTTTGTCTGATGCCGCGTGTTTAATAACTAAATCGTTATTTTCGTTGAACAATTTGGGGAATTTAGGGCCGGTGCGGTTTGATGAATTAAATACGTGCGAGTTAATAATTTTGGCAAATTTATTCGCATACATGTATGTTTATATACCAATTAATATTTAACTCAAGACAATTAAGCGATGATATTTAAAAATAAGTTTAGTATAACACTTTTAAATATTTATTGAATAAATGCTTAATCCAAATTTTAATAATAAAATATTTATTTTATAATTTAATCGTATTAAACTTTTATTTCCATGAAACCGATATGTAAGCTTTTGTTAAACCTGTTGAAATATACAAAGCATCAGTTGTAAAAACTAAAAATTCTGTCATAATTCTTAAACAGTCGAAAGCTTCGAAAAAAATATGTATTAATAATATGTCCCGTGTTTGTTTGCCTAAAAAATCATGTCTATAGTCGATTTATTAAAAATTCAGAACATAAATATCAATATGTATCTTTTATATTTCGAATCTTCCTCAAATTGAATTACTCAATAGAATTACTTGAAGTTATTGTTATTGCTCAATTATTCACGTGACAAATTGTATTGCTTTCCTGGCCAATAAAGGTTAAATGGGAGTTTAGCTCAACTTGTTACTAAATAATACTATATCCTCCATTTGGTAGGAATTTTTTTTTGGAAATCAATAATTCAGATTTTTTAGATAGATACATGCACTCTCGATTATCCGGGTTAATGCTGGGGAGGATGATCACGGATAGTCGAGAAACACGGATAATCCGAATCATCAATTATTTTATTTTCGAATATAATATCATATACACAACACAAATTGTTAACACATTATTTTTATATTCATTATTTATCAAGTAAACACAAACAAATAAGTAAAAATATATTGTTTTATCATATATACGAACTTAAAAATATAAAAAAGTATACTTTTATATGTACACGAATTAAAAAAATCTGTTATTTTCATTTGTTTTTGAGATTTTTTTGTTTTATTTCCACTTTGGAAATATTCTTAAAGCCATTACATTATAGTCAGTTCCCTTTGTTCGGCTTAATCTAGCAATGTTTCAATACAATCAATGCCTTTTCATGACTACTGGTATCTTCTTCATTTAAACGATATTAGGATCGTCCATGCGTTCAAAGCCTGAATCATTTAAATCATGATTGAGCCACTCCTCTACGTTTTTCATATACGCGTCTTCAAAAAAAAAAAAAAAATCCAATAATCCACACATTTCAGATACAAAATTTTCATTCTCTTTCGAATCCATTAAATCTGTTTATGTCAGGAAGAATCTTTTCTCCATGATCGAACGAGTGTTACTTCGGTTTTACTTTTGATCAAGATTGCTATCCCATGTATAGCATCCAATACCGTCATTTTTTTCCAAAAAATTATCAGATTATCATCTTCCTCGACAAGAGTTTTCAGAAGTTTTTGACGATAAAGACGTTTCATTGATGATATAACACCTTGGTCCATGGGTTGAATCAGTGATGTAACATTAGGGGGCAAAAATTTTGTAATCATAAGTCCATCGTTTGTCTTCAATATGCTTTCATTCGGATGAGAAGGAGTATTATCTAGTAACAAAACTGGTTTCTGTGGCAATCCCTTATTTTTCAAAAATAATCGCACTTCTGGGACCCATTTCTTTTTTAACCAATCTTCGAAAATTTCCCTGTCCATCCATGCCCCTTTCTGACCATAATAATCGACGGGAAGATTTTCTCTTTCAGTTCCCTTAAATGATCGAGGTTTTTTTGCTTTTTCAATCACCAAAAATTTTATTTTATGAGTTCCTGATGCATTTCCACAACACATAACAGTTATTCTTTCTTTAAACGATTTATGTCCAGGAGCCGACTTTTCACTCATCGAAGCTAGCGTTTTTGTTGGTAAGCACTTCCAGCACAAGCCAGTTTCATCTGCATTATAAATTTGATCAGATTGCAAATTTTCTCTTTGCAAATATTCTTGAAATTCGACATAATTCCGTCAGCAGCTTCAGCATTTGAACTGAGACGTTCTTCCTGAAACGTTAGCTGATCTAGGGGCCCGTGTCGCTGTTTGAACCTTGTCATCCACAGTTCGACGAGGCGTTGAAACCCTTTCTTTAAGTTCTAGATCGTGAAATGTCTTTGCTGCTTCAATGCACATTTGCCGCTAATCGGTATTCCCTCTGCTCGTTTTTTTGATTCCAAATCTTCGAATGTCGACGTTTACACTCTTCTTCCGGAAGGACCTGCAGAACTATCACACCCTAGCAAACGCCTCTGACTTATTTTTTTTTGTTTGCCTATATCTCGAACAGTTTGAATACCAATTCTATATTCTTCGAAAGTTTTGTGGATCGGATTCTCCTTTTCGAATCTCACTAATGTAAGTTTCTGTTTTATCGTGAAGTAATTTTTCTTTTCATTTTTAATCGTTCTTTCTCCATTTTTAAACGGTATAGATGTAGAGCCAAAATATGTAATTTTGAGATTACATATACAACAAGAAAAACAATATTACACAGAAAGAAATTGAAAATAATCAACATACGTGTAATGAAAAATCTGCTCTCTGTAAAGACACGCACTTCTTCAATGCTAGGCTAAAAGCAACTGAATAAACAAACTACGAAAGACATTTGGAAAGGGACCGAAGATTTCGTGAACATTAGATTTTTTAGAACAAACGAAGTCCCGAGAGCTCACAAATATGGGCAATAAATATCGAAATTAATGGCAAGGCGACGTTTCTGTGTGTCCCTATACGTATTTCGTTCAAACAACGCGCATATTCAAGATCGCTAATCATTAATGCGTCTTATAATCATAATAGAAAAAAATCAATCAAAATATTTTCAGGTTTGGTAGGAATTTTTTTTTGGAAATCAATAATTCAGATTTTTTAGATAGATACATATTTAATATTATAACCACACTAAAAAATGTCTATAAAGATATTATTATATTTAAAATATTATTCATGTAATTAATTAATAGCTCCATTAATTGTTTAGTGTGTATATATCTATATAAACAATATCAGATAGTTTTAATATTTAAAATAAAAGATATTTGCTACTAATAATATAATACCAACTTTTGATAATAATTCAAATTAAAACAAATCGAATTTTCATAGAACTATCTTAAATTAATTTTCTTATTAATCTCAATATTTGGCAAAAATTTGGTTTATTTGCCTTTTTTGTTATAGAATAATATATTTATGCTTTAAAATAAATATGTATATTGACTCTAAAAAACAATATTGATTGAACTAGAAAATTAAACTCTACAAGGAGCCAAAAACCCAGTATAAATGTTAATAATTCTTAAACTAAAAGAAGCAGAACACTAATTATTTTTTACAAAATGAAAAAATGTGGAAACATATATACCGTTTTGTATCTTTTTAAGGTATCCGGAAAGTTCACCGAAGGATAGTTCACCGGCTTGAAAGTTCACCACTCAGCAATTCGCCCAAAGAATAATTCCGGTTACAATAGAAAATATTATGCAATATCCGTAATATCATGGGTCATATTTTAGCCACAGATTCCTCACTAAACATAAATCAATTATTTTAATATACTTTTGATCGAAAGGGTTTAAAAAAAATATTATAAAACCTTTATTTGGAATTAGTTGGCTGAAGCCAATTTATTTTTTCGGTACTATCAATAGTTGGTTGTTGATTTTTCATAGAGTTTAAATTTAAACTATGCCTATATTTAATATTTAAACTAAAATAGTTAAATGAGCATACTTAAAGGATTATAGTAATGGCCACAATAAAAACAAGTCAACAAAACAAATAAAATCCAATGCGTTTATTTATTTAAAATATTATATTAGCCGGATTATGTTTTTAAAAGATGTTCCTCATAATATAAATTATTAATTAGGTCAGTAGGTCATCATTATTAACCTTTTTTAAATAGCATGCCTTAAATTTCGGAATAAAATAACATTGCTTATTTTTTTATATATATTAAGTAGATTTATCAATAATGTGTGAAAATTATTTAAATTTTAGATAAGAAAATAATAGGTAAACAGTGCGAAAAATATATCATTTGTAAAACAAAACGAATATTAAAAAAAGCTGTGTCTGGTCTCGAATGCAATTAAGAGGATTTTTTTGGCACTTTCTGAAATTATTATGTACTGTAAACTTAGCAAAGATGAAGAAGCCACAAAAAGTCTGGATAATTTGGTCTAACATTAAAATATTTCTTCAGACAGAGTTTCGGACTCTAATTAGGCACCCAAATTAGTGATGGTGATTGGCCTTATTTGACTATAACGTGAATATGAGCACAATTGATGAGCCTGACATGAAGTTCAGTTCCATGGACTGCTCCCGAAAATCCATCAAATGGTATAAAAACAATTTTTCCAGATATTATACATGACTACACTAAAAGCATATAATCTTTATCAAGTGAAAACGGAAAATAAATCTAAATTTAGCGATTTTCTAAATGTTGACAACCACTGATGATGTTTAATTTATAACGAAAATACACAACAACATAAAACAGCACGTGTGTGCAAACAATATGAACCTACTAATCAAGGGGCTATATTAATTATTTCACAATATAAATATAATTTTCCGAGTCAATTTCCCTAGTATTTTACGGGGATCCCGTTAATAAATCATCGATACTATCGCCAAGACGTGTATCCTGAATCACGTTTCCCCAATAATAGGGAAGTGCGAGCACAATTTCACTTTAAAAGCTAATTACGCCGTTATCGCTGGCTCGGTAACTATTTCCCAAGTTTTTCCCCCGCGAGGACGCCGGGGACGCCCTGCGGATCTCCGCTTTGACAAATTAGCGAGCAGCCAACCATTTCGCACGCATCCACCCCCGGATTCGCGATAAACTGAAATATCTGTGATGAATATTTGGTTGTCAGTTTAAACGTGCCAAATCCCGGCTCCGTGCGTCTCCTGAAACTGTAATTATGAAAGTTGGCGCCCGGGGAACAATAAGGCCCTGCATCAGCCGCAGTGCGGGCGTCAAGTGCGCTTTGATTGACAGTACTATTAATTTCCCAATATCGGCACCAATTAATTGCCATTTGCAATAATGCTGACTCCGACTACGGCCATACGAGCGTGTATGTACAACGCGCCATGATTAAATAGTTCGAAACACTACGTCAAAGGTTCCCCGATGTGGACGTATTAGTTGTGGAATGATTGTCAATATCAGAGATAATAAATGAACGACTAATATTTGTGTAAGATATCTAGTTTTATATGTACACGAAAGCATATTTCAACAGTCAGTGGAAGATGCCTCTTCGTTGCAGCTGGACATCGATTCTTTGCGCAATTGATCAATATTAAACCGTCTTCCATTAAGTATTGGAAAATGTCAAACAATGACATTTTCCAGATCAGAGAAGCCCATCATCTTTAACTACAGACTTGGGAACGTAACTCTTCCTAAGCAATCGTCTGTTAAAGATCTGGGTATTTTGTTTGATTAATAAATTCAATCGACTAACATCTCTCAAAATGTAATGTAACATAAAAGTCAGAAACATTAATTTCGTGTACCTCTTATTTTATTATGAAATTCTTTTTTTTTTAATTTTCAATATGTTGTATGATTCAACTTTTGCTTAACGTGTTGTTGTAACTTGAAACAAAACATATTTTCATGCATGTCTTACGAAGTTTGCTAAAACAAGAAATAGTCGGGTACAGCTATTTGAAATGTTAATAAATTAAATTAAATAATTATTTATATTTTATGGTTAGTAATTAGACACCATAACTATTTTAATATTCCTCTTGTTGCTGCTGTTACTTGTAGCTGTTATAGTGAAACTATGTTGCTGTATACATATTTAAAATTATTAATAGAAAAAAACTGTTTTTTTTATTCGATATATGGACCAATTATTATTTTTATTTCACTAGCTTAACATATGAGTAAACTGAACTTAAAAGAAAATTGGTAATTGTATAGTTTTATTAACTATATCAATTCTATATCTATATCTATAACTATATTTGTCATGCGTGACTGGCTACTTGGATCACTCTATAATGCCACTCACGCATTGTTTTAAAATATAACAAAAAAAATGTTATTCACTTATATTTGTATTTCTGAATTTAGATTAGTTTATAAAAAAATATTACCAGTGTGTGATTTTTTTAAATAAAAATATTTTTAACTAACAAGTGTCATGACTTGC